>RJWM01001425.1:88939-156845 GCA_004363535.1 Dasyprocta punctata | reverse complement strand
TTTTTTTTTTTTTTTTTTTGCGGCACCGGGGACCGAACTCACAGCCTCGCACCTGCCAGACAGGTGCTTAAGCTGCTGAGCCAAACTCCCGGCCCTGGTTTTTTTGAGGCAGGGTCACACTATGTAGCTCAGGCCGGCCTTGCGCTCACGTTGTGGCCCAAGCCGGCCTCGAACCCACAACGCTCCGCCTACCTCAGCCTCCCGAGTGCTGGGATTAAAGGTGTGTGCCACCACGCCCGGCTCTTTTCTTTCTTTTTTTTTTTTTTTTTCTTTTTTTTTTTTTTTTTACTTTAGAGAAAAAAAACGAACACAATGGCTCAAAATTTCAAAACAAGATTCAAGGAGAGTAAAAATGGTTAGTGCATTTCGTATTATTATCCTTAAAGTAGTTGCTCATATTACAAGATATGAGGATGAAAATTTGATCAGACAGTACAGGCAATGAACTAGTAGAAATTACTAGTATAACTATCTCAACCATTTCGTGTATATATAAATTCATTTGCTTTTCCCATTCTTCTTTTCTCCTTTTCCCCATCCCAGTTTTTATTTCCTTTGAACAGTATCTTCCAATTTTCCAATATCTTGTACATTTTGGATCTTTCAGCTTCTTACATTAGGGAGACAACACAACCTTTACACTTGCAAGTCTGATTTATTTCACTTATGAGTATGGTCTCAAGTTGCAAACATTTCCCTATAAAAATCTCAAGTTTATCCATCTTTATAGCTGAGTAGTACTCCATTATATAAAATGACCACATCTTTTATATTCATTCATTGGTTGATGGGCATTTGAGTTGTTTCCAAGATCTAGCTATTACAAATTGTACTGCTATAAACATGGGTGAGCATATATCTCTGTGGTATGATGTTTTTAATTCTTCTGGGAAAATACCCAAAAGTAGAATAGCTTGGTCAAATGGGACCTCTAATGCTAGGTTTTTGAGGAATATTCACACTGATTTTCATAGTAGTTGCAACAGCCTGCACTCCCAGAAACAGTGGAGAAGAGTACCTTTTTCCCCACAGCCCATCCAGCATTTGCTATTGGTTAACTTGTTGATTATAGCTATTCTTACTGGAGTGAGATGAAATCTCAGTGTTGTTTTAATTTGCATCTCTTGAATGAGCAGTGATGTTGAACCTTTTTCATATATTTATTTTCCATTGGTGCTTCTTCACCTGAGAGGCATGTGTTCATCTCAGCTGCCCGTTTTTGGATTGGGCCTTTAAATTTGGAGGTCTGATTTTTTTCCAATTCTCTATATGTTCTAGATGTAAGTCCTTTGTCTGAGGAACAGTTGGCTAAACTTCTTTCCCACTCTGTGGGTTATCTTTTCACCCTTTCAGTAATTTCTTTTGATGTGCAAAAGGTTTTTAATAATATGAGATCCCAGTTGTTTATTCTTTGAAGCATTTCCTGTGCTGTTTGAGTTTTGTTCATGAAGTCTCTCTCTTCCCTTATGTCTTCAAGATTTCTACCTGCTTTTTCTTTCAGTAGATTTAGTGTCTCTATTTTAATATTTAGATCTTTGAACCATTTTGACTTTAGTTTAGTACATAGTGATAGACATGGGTCTAGTTTTAGTCTTGGGCATGTAGAAAGCCAGTTTTTCCAGCACCACTTATTAAAGAGGAAACCTTCCTTCCTGTTTGGTCCCTTTGTTTGTAGTTCTGTCTGCATCTTCTAATCTGTGCCACTGGCCTTCAGTTTTCTTTTTTTTGTTTTGTTTTGTTTTGTTTTTGCCAGTATCATACTGATTTTATCACAGTGGCTTTGTAGTATAATTTCAAGTCAGGGATTATTATGCCTCCTGCTTTGCCTTTGTTACCCAGGATTGTCTTTGCTCTTCTAGATCGCTTCTGCTTCCAGACAAATATTAGGACTGTTTTCTCTAGTTCTGTGAGGTATGTTAATAGTATTTTGATTGGGATTGCATTAAATCTGTATAACAGTTTTGAGAGTATGGCTAATTTCACAATGTTGGTTCTTTCTATCCATGAGCGCAGGATATCTTTTCATTTTCTGAGATCCTCTTTGATCTCCTTTTTCAGAGTACAGTGATTTTCAAAATGTATATCCTTTACTTCCTTTGGTAGACTGATTCCTAAGTATTTCATTTTTTGGATGCTATTGAGAAGGGTGTTGTTTCCCTAATTTTTCTCTCAGTGAGTTTGTTGTTTGTGTACAGGAATGCTATTGATTGTCGAGAACCCAGCGTTTCTTACTCCATGTTGCTGGTCTTAAGCATACATTTACCTATGGGGCTCCCACTAGAATTGGAACTATTCAGGAGTCAAGTTGATGAAATACAATGAAGCCCCCTGGGTGCCCAAGTTGAGAGGTTACTTACATGTATTAGAGGGTAAATACTGCTGTTTACCTTATTTTTGCAAATTAACTGCCAACCTAAACGTGAAAATGCTGATGGTTTCAAACTCAAGTGGAAGAGGAGCATCTTGAAGGAACATTGCCTGTACAGTCATGATTCAGAGTCTGTGCCTGGAAGAACACCTTCTATTTTCACTAATAGACCAAACCGTTTTCTCCAGCCAGGCCTCTAAATTTGCTAAATACTGGGTACTTGGGCTCAGCATTCAGCTTAGTACTCTGATGCTCCAGCCCTTGACTCCTCTTCTAGCTTTTCTCTGTCTATAAATGTATGCATGCATCTATTAATCTATCTATCTATGATACTGGGAATTGAACTTGGGACCTTTGCACTGAGCTATATTCCTAGTCTTCCCCTAGCCTCGCTTTTTTTTTTTTTTTGACACAGGGTCTCATTAAGTGGCTATGCTACCCAGAATAGGATTAAATGTTTGATTCTCCTGCCTCAGCAGCCCACCATGCTGAGATTACAGACATTCACCACCACACCCAGTCTCTTGTCATATTATACCCAAATGAAGAAAATTCCTATGGGCTCACTGGAAGCCAAAGCATATTCTGAACTCTGTCTTCCTTTTGACAGCCACAGTCAGTAAATACTTTTGAAGTCATAAATTTGCAGTGAAATGAGCTTACCGGTGCCATGACAAGCCATGAAGGAAGATACTTGCTCATGTAACATGGAATACCACATCACTTTTATTGCTCTCTTTCAAGGAATGGGAAGCAGCCAACTAGAGCCAGCTAGAACAACCCTCCAAGCTTTTAATTCTGCTTTGCTGCTTTGAGACAGATGCCCTGAATGAAGAACTGTCCTTGGCAGCCAGCCATTGCAGGTATAGTAGAGGCTCTTGGTGCAAACCATTAAAGCTCTGTCAGAGATTACTAAATCTTCTGGAAGACAGGGAGGGGAAGGATCAGGTCATCAACAAAATAAGTCTCTAATAATGAGTGTATCATCCTTCACAAGCAAAGCAAATGCTACTGGCTCATTTCAGTGGAATACTTTTGAGACTCATGTCCAGTAATGAATGGATAAATTCATCACACAGCTAAGCTTTTGTCAGAAAAAGGGCTCTGCGAGCTCTATGCTCCAACAGTCTAACTTCAGGCCCATTTTAAAGATGAAGACAAATGTAGTACAGAGAGGTGAAATGGTTTGCCCAAAGTTATACAGCCATGTGAGTGGAAGACCTGAAACTCATTCCATTCCATCTTATTTCAGGGTAAAATCTTGTCACCGTACTATGCAATCACTGCTTACATGACTGTCATGACAGGGGACTCATAAAATGATTTTATTCGACTTGATTTAGTTCATTTCAATTTCATTAAGTGACTCAAGAAGCTCTAGGCAAGCTTTTTCTACCAGATCTATTAGATGTACCTACACAGTCTCCTCTGTGTTAATTGGGAAGAAGCAGGAGTACTGCAGGGAAGAGTTATGCCACACTTTACCCCTGAAAACAGTATCCAAATGAACTCTCTTCAAAAACCTTTAAATAGTACAGTGATGAGGTTTTATGTAGGGAGCTGTGGCTATTAGAGTGTCTTCCATGGTACCATGTTCAGTCTGAAAAACTGAGCTAATCAAAGAGATCAGGTCATATAATGCTCACAAATTGAGTGTATTGAGAAGAGATGAACGCGTCCATGTTTAATGATGTCATTGCGGAAAATAATAATACAAGCTCATTTCTGAGATGACAGGCATTTGAGCAGCTGCAAGTGCCCCACTCCTGTAAAGGATTCACTGGGGCTTACTTTCAAATAGCATCTTTGAGTTGAATGTCTGAAAGTGTAGGCAATTTCCTACCTTCTTCCCCTCTCTTGTCTATTTTACAAAAATAGCCCAAACATCTAGCCTTTAAATGGAAGAGCCTTAAGAGAAAATGATCCCTACTTAGGCACTGCAGTATATTCCAATTGCCAAATCATGCCCTAATAGCTATCTCCAGGCCTATTCCATCTAGACTGGTGAGTACTTTGCTGTACTTCCCCTCCAGGTGCACCATAATTCTACATGAAAACCATCCCAGCCTTGACATTTTGCTTAATTCTTTTCATAGCTCAATGTTCAAATTCAACAGTATGCTGAGTTACAGGTCAGGTGAAAATTGAAATCTACTGGTGTCAACAAAGCCATTTGTCACAATTCTGTATTAAAACACTCACATCAATAGCCATTACTCACATATATGGTAATGCTTATTGAGCACTTATATGCCAGGCCTATCTTTCATGTACTCTCCATGCCAACTCTATGATATAGGCATTATTATACACATTATTTAGGTGATGAAAATGAGGTTCACAGAGGCTCATTAATTTGTCCAAGGTCACAGAGTTCATATGTGTTAAAGTCAAGATAAAAAATAAGCCTATGTGACTCCAAGCTCATAAATTGTGGTTCAATTAGATCAATTTTTCCATAGTTCCAATGAACACAAGTTTATATATACCCAGGTCGGTAGGATAAGCAAGATTGTTTCCTTATATTGATAACTACTATGTCCAAATACAATCTGTTCAAATTAATCCATACAAAAAGTACAATGTGGAGATCATTGTGCTGTTTCATAAAATCTCAACAAGAAACTGATTAAAGCAGACACAAGAGGATTTGGTGCCATTTTTCTTTGTATGTAACAATTATACCAAATTAGAAGGTAAGTTCAGGTAGAGACTAGTGAATAAAGTCATTCTGGAGAGAAAGTTTAAGAAACATTTAATTGACCTGTTGTGAATTTTAATATTTCAAACATTAGTGTTTCTCTCTTCAGATGTGAAATATACGGCATGTGTGAGAGTGTGTATAGAATAAATATATGTTGACCTACACTAGGCAATCTAGTTGCAAAATGTGTCTTACTTTTAGAAATTTCAAAAGCTAGTTTTTCAAAGCCTGAATTTCTCAAAAGTTCTTTCTCATTATGGGTTGGATGGTTGTTTTCATCCCAAGAAGAGAAAACCTGCTCTTCCCAGTATTATCATCACCCAGAGCTTCCAAGGCACTTAGAAATGCAGTTTGTGGTTCAGTTCTGTTTGAACTATTTCTTTGACCTTGAGCATAGCCAACCAAGCTCACCCTTTGACAACCAGTTCTACCACCTGGAAAATCAACACAACAATACTTTCATGTTTACAGTTCTCTGTTTTCAGATCTCTAGGTTGTACAATAAATAAATCTTATAGTGGATCTGCCTAATTGTGAGACTACTATGTATCAGCGATACAGCAGAAGTATAAAAAATGGGGCAAAAATGAGGTCAGAAGAACTTGATTGTAAGTTTCTTTTTCTGTGTTTTTCTGTCTTTTTTCTGTCTTTCTATTTTTCTTTCCTTCTCTTTCTCTTTTCTTTTCTTTTCTTTCTTTCTTTCTTTCTTTCTTTCTTTCTTTCTTTCTTTCTTTCTTTCTTTCTTGTTTTATGCTGACAATTGAACCTAGGGCCTCACTGGCCTGTATCTCGATCCCCTCAGGTTTTTCAACTATGAAAGGAAGAGGTTAGAAAACAGGTATCCCAGATTTTGTAGATCTTCTCAAAATTTAAGAATGTGACTGACAATCAAAAGAACTGATTATATTGATAACCACGGCAGGGCGTAGGTGATTTCATAATACCCTACATTTGATTCCTGTGGGGAGGATGTGTTACCTTCACAGCCAAAATAATCAGTAGGATTGGACTGTCAGATGTTCTTCATTTTGTCAAGACAATGTTCAGCTGCCTCAAAATACATCACTTGGGTCATTCTTCTCTGTTGTGGAGTCCATTTTTCATTGAGTTTCATTTATCTAACAGTGTATTTTTGGTGAGCCATCTGTGCTCTCTGAACCAACAATTCCTCACTATGGAATGAATGCTTCTGACTCTATGGTCTGGTAGTGTATTATGGCTCCAATGTTATATGAGTCTGTTACTATGATTCTTAAGGTCTCAGGGAGTTTTCCAGTTGTATCATCCTTGAGAAAAAATTAGGGCATTTAGCACATGACCCTGCCATACTCTTTTACATTCTCAAGATTGTCAGCAAGTCAAAGGGACATTGTAAATGCGCCTGGATTGGAGTGTCCAGATGAGTATTATCTAAAGGATACTGGCACTGGAAAAACTAGTGTGATCCATAGAAATTGCTCTCCTGTGCATAGGTAAGAGCCCCCTTTCCTTGATATGCGGGTCATTCAATGCAACAAAGCGAGTTAAGTATGTCGCTGCTTATGGAACCTAACATACAAAAGCCCTCTCCTTGGAATAATCAGATGTGGAGCAGTTTGTCCAGCTGATCCTGGTGAGCAGTGCTGTTGCTTAATACGCACTCCTTGGTGACTTGCTGAGAGGTGCTGTTATAGAGCGTATACTCCTCGTGGATGAGCTAAGAAGTGCTGTTGAAGAGTACACAGCCCTTGCGGACCTTCTGAATAGGGCTACTGAACACATATGCTTCTCCTGGACCTTCCTTGTCAGTTAAGTTTCAGTGAACCCTGCTCCTCCTATAGTACATATTAGCAAATTTCAGTAGACTGTATCTCTAACAAGCCATCTCTGGTGGGTATTTTCTTCAGCTTCTCAGCAATCAGCCCCACTGCCCAAGCATAGCTACGCTGGGACAGGACCCTGGTGAGATAAGCATCTTTGGCAAGAGCCAGTATTTCTGTCCTTTCACTGAACAGAGACTCTGCTGGAATGTGGGCATGATCAGCTAGTAGCAGAACAAGTGCAAACCCAGAAAGCTCAGTCTCAGCAGCCTTTG
Source organism: Dasyprocta punctata (assembly GCA_004363535.1). Lineage (NCBI taxonomy): Eukaryota > Metazoa > Chordata > Mammalia > Rodentia > Dasyproctidae > Dasyprocta > Dasyprocta punctata. Next base: position 149,699 of record RJWM01001425.1, on the reverse strand, counting down.
ACTGCATCAAGTTCCCACTAATTTCCAGGGGTCTTGACAAGGACTGCAAGACTACATTCTTAATTGACTGAGATAAGGCATGAGCACATTTTTTATAAAATTGACAGACCACATCTCTGTAGAGGCAACATGTTGTTAAGATACAATTTAAATCAAATTGAAACCAAATAGCAATCATTTCAAGAGAAGACAGAAAATAATATTCTTCAGCCGTTCTGCTGGGAAATACGCCATCACAGCCACTAAATTCATAAAGAAATTATTGCCTTCCAGGAGTGTCATTTCTCTCTCTAGAGCAGATTCAAGTGGCCATCACTAATTTAGTCCAATGTCTTTTGTTATATTTGCTATCAGTTGCATAAATGGGCACAATAACCTAGGCAAACATACCCATACTGCACAAGGAACTGATGCTCATAAATTGATTTCATGCATTAAAAAAAGTCAGATGAAACATAACAGCTTAAAAGTTAAAACTGATACAAATCAGTTTTTAAAAACTCAACCAAGTAATAGGCCCTCCATGTATTACCAAAAAAGCATGAGCCCTCAGAATGCAGAAACCGAAGGGAGCTACTGTGAGTAGTGCAGCAGCTGAAACAAAGAGGGCCTCATTACCATGCGAAGCACAACGTCCTTCAGATGTGATGAGAAACGTGACTGCATGACAAACTGGTCCTGGGGAAATTTCAAAATATGACCACCCAAGCATAAAGGAGAGGGTGGTGAGAGCGGGAGGTGGGGTGGGGTGCAGGGCAGTGGGAAGCTGGGTCAACTTCGCATGTAGAAAGTTGTTTTGTCCCCACGTAGAAATAGCAATGGCCCCTGTGACCTGCAGTCATGCCAGTTTTTATATTAATAGGGACCCACACAGACACAGTTCCTGAGATGTAGCTTGGCGGAACTGTGGAAAATAGAAAACCTAATGGAAGTACAATGTTCATGCTTCATTTTTATTGCATTAAGCCATTTAGCATGCATTTTTACTCACGATTCTCTACTGCTTTGGAGTGTGAAACCAGTTGCAGCCTGTGTATAATTCTGAAGAAAGATAAACAGTCGCTAAAATTCTCTCCCCCCACCCCAACGTGATTTGTTCAGGATGTCTAAAACCAGTTAGGATGTGTGGCCAAATGCACTGAAGCTATGTTTAGTACAGAGATACACATCAGGCTTTTAGATAATACAAATGACAATTTAGTCATCCACCAAGAAGGGTCACATTAGGCCCGGGAAAGGAACAAAGCATCCTTAACTAAAACATGGACCTTTTTCTTTCCACCGAATGTGCTATTATACCTGTCACAGCTCTGGAGGGACAGGATAACTGGGAAGGAGAGTTTGCAAATTCCTCTGCTCAGATCAATACAACTTCCTAGCTTGAGTATTTATATTGATGATAACGTCTTTCATTGTAGTGATTAGAGATCAATATCTTTTAACCACCTTCAGCGTGACAAGTCCATGTACCTATATCTCCGTGATTTATAGCAATTAACAGACTTTACAAATATCAGTGATAATGAGGTCAGCATTGTGGTGTTACTGATTTTCTGATCTCTTCCAACCAAATGGCAAATAGTGCACATTAAGCTATTGTTGCAATGGTGAGACAAGGAGGCAAAATGAAGCCTGAGTTTAATTTTGACATCCCTGTGCTAATGAATAAATACAATTATGGAGAACAACATCAATGTGAGCTTTTGATTTTCCTAGTCTCTGGAAAAGTGTCTGTTTTCTGCTTCCTGACTACATACTGGACATTGTGGCCTATGATACATGGCTGTCATTGAGAAATTGGTTTTGATTTGTTTTGTTTTTACAAAATGATACACACATCTGAAATTTGGTGATACATTTCAGTTTGGTATAATAAGTTGACTCTGCTGCCACAAATTAAATATCACACCTCAAGGAGGCAACTTGGACTATTCAAATACACACACACACACACACACACACACACACATACACAGTCACATACACAGCCACAATTCTGTCTGTTGTTAAAAAAAATGGTTCATAAAGTTAGCAAACTTCTTACACCATTCTTAACCAGTGCATTAATTCCCTAACACTACTGCTAGATGGAATATAAAATCACGAAATGAAATGAAATGAAATGAAATGAAATGAAATGAAATGAAATGAAATGAAAAAAGAGGTCAACTTAACAGAAATGTTAAAAACGTAGTTCTGGCCAACAGTGTGATGAGATAGGTTTCAATCATCCCTCCAGGCATTTTTTCACCCATTTATTCAGCAACTATTTTTAGTAATAACTACCAGTTACTGAGGATATAGCTTGTGTAGGTACTTTGCATATATATATATATATATATATATATGTATATATATACACACACACACACACACACATATATATTCTGGTGTTCATAACTCCCATGGAGGTAGGAGTCTGCAGCCTCGCATTGACATGAGGAAGTATGTTTGGATGGGCAAACTAAGCAATGGGAAAAGAGAAATTTAAGAACCCAGATCTGTTGGCCTCTATATCAGGTCCAATGCCTCTTCCATTATATTTCAGGCACTGCCCTAGACAAGATTAGAGGAGCTTCAAAGACAAATAAAACAAATCGTATTGTTGATCGTCATTGTCAGAATTTGATTTGTATCCCCCCAATGTATATATGTTTAGAGTTCCAACATCTCCCTTTCTGTACATCATAAAATGACCTTAGTTTGTGATAGGGTCTTTATAGGTGGTAGTCAGGTTGAGATGACATCACTATGTTGGGATCTAAACCATTATGACTGGCATCCTTATAAAAAGAAAATCTGGACTAAGATAGTCACAGAGGGAAGATGCTATGACGGCACAGGAAAGATTTAAGATAGCCATCTGCAAGCCAGGGATAGCTCCAGACCATATCATTCTTTGAAATCCTAAGAAGGAACCAACCCTGGCAACACCTTGATCTTGGAATAATAGCCTTCAGACTGTGAGGCAGTGAAGTTCTATTATTTAAGCTGCCCCATTTATGGTACTTTGTTGTGGCAGCCCTGACAAATTAATTCGATCATATAGCCTAGTTGATAGGATCAGACAAATAGATGAATGCCAACGCTACAAAGTAGACTATAGAAAATGACAAGGAATGTATGACCATTATTCAAGGGAAGGCAGAGAGGTCCTGGTTGGGGACGGGAGACCTGGGCAGCAGCACTGTAGGCTTGATTTCCTATATTCAAGAGAGTAAAATGACAACAATAGAAATAATAATAGCAATAACAATAATAATAATGACTCAAATTATAGCCATAGTTACTAAGTGCTTAATATACCTAGTAGGATGATCTCACTTAATGCCCACAGCAATCCTGTAATGTGAATTCTAGTATTATCAGTATGCTCCACTGGATGCCTTGCTGGGCTGCAGACTTGAGCATAAAATGGATCTATTCTGTGTGCCCAACAGCAGCAATGCAGAGTGCATCACTTCTACCAGACCAAGGTCATTTCCATTCCATGATGATAGTGCTCCTTCTAAAGATTCTCCTGTATTGCTCACAGACTAATTTGTCTTATGTTGTGTGTATGTGCATGTGCATATGTATGACCCATTTTCCTTTTGACATTGGGTTTACAAGCCACTGCTAATTAATTTTTCACAGCTGACCTGCCTTCCTCATAGCAGGGAGGATATGGAAAGATTCTTACAAGAGAGCTAGTTCCTTAGAGCTAGGTTTGCAGAGCACAAAGTCAAAATGATAAATAAATGTTGGCCAGAAGAGGCCAGAGGTGCAATGTGCACATACAGCTTGGGAGTCTCATATCCTGTGTGTAAAAAGGCCCACAGTTACACAAGTACGTACACATTCCCCCTGCACTGTCCCCTGACTCTTTTCATTGTCTCTATCTCCCTGCTTTCCCTCCAGACCACACACGTTCCAGATCATCAAACGCATACTTGGCTGCAAATAGTCATTTTTAAATTTACCAACTATGTTATGAAACCAACATACAGTCACGACAATAACAGAAACCTATTGCATGTTGACCATATCTTTCCAAACAAAAATGTGGAATTTATTGCCTCAAAGTTTGTGTGTGTGTGACTTGAGTACATCTGTAATGTAATTTTTACCAACCTCATTCAGCTATTATATACCTCAAATGGGAGTTTTTCATATAATAATGTCTTGAATTCAATTAAACCACTTCAAAGGGAATAAAACCAGGCACTGTGTGCTAGGTGCTGCAACACTGAGCATTTGTGGAAAGGATCTATAACCTGGGGACCAGGAATGAGCTTCAGAGGGTCTGAAACCATATGCAGATTTGCATGCACGCCTTGTGCATTTTCTGCCATGAGCCTCCATAATTTTGAGCAAAATTATAAAATATTCTGTGATTCATTGAAAGTTAAAAACTTCTGATTTGTAGGAACAGGAGTGGGAAACTTTGTAATTAGGTCAGTATTGAACAGCTGAGGATACATATTTATATTCATGTTTATGTTTATATTTATACTTACATATTATTTTTCCACTGCACGTGATATGCAACTGGTCTATAATGACCACATCCAGGAGACCTTGGCATTCATCAGGACCACATTCTCTTGTGACCAGGAAGGCTGTTTCCAATGCCGTACACCAAGCCCCAGAGGGAAGGGAGGCTGCATGAATGTACCTGCAGCCCCTATTCGGGTCCCATTGACATAACCCATCAGAATGTTCTAGAAGTCCTCTAAACTGCACCTTTCAGGTGGCATCTGAATTGGAATAAACGCCCTGATGCTGGCTAGAGATAAATGAGATTCCTGAAATCAAATGAGTAACAAGAAAGGACAGTAAAAGCTGTCCTTGGCTAAAAGCTAAATGTTTCAGGCGAGAAAGAACTCTCAATGAAAAGATGCGTAGCATCAGTCCCACACACTTATTTCCTTGTGACTCTGTGTGCGATTCCGTGTGTGCAAAAGCCATGCCCCATTCCTCTCTCTGTCTGGGGAGGGGGAGGCGCACAAGAGATGCAAACGCAGAAACAGCTGAATTCACTCAAAGACCTGATTGTTTCCCAAATGTCTATGTGGCTCCCAAGTGAAAGCCTCTGCCAGATGGACCCCCACTGATGGCCTGTGGCTTTGTGTGTGGCACCCACTTATGTCTGTCTCTGAGAGGGGCAGCCCGTGCATGGAGACAGTGGGCCATGTGGGAGCTGCTTCTGCATGTGTAATTAGTCACGGTGCACCTGTACCTAACTGCATTAACAATTAACACAATTACACACACAATTGTGGAATTGCCCCCACTATTTGAATAATTAGTGAGCTAACAACATGATTTGCAGGTGCAATTGAGCAATTATGTACAGTTCCAAAGTGGAATATGCATATTTAGAGACTTGGAAGAGGCCCATTACTAAATCTTGTTCCAAATGGCCAAATTAATTTTATTATTAGAAGAAAGAGTACTCAGCAAGAACTATCTAATCCTTGAGCACTCCAGCATTAGGTACTGGCAAATGGTTAACCTCATCAAGGTCGTCAGCTCCAGGTTTGAACCAACACAGACAGCCTTGCCAGAATTCCACTAGCATGCACACTTTCCTCCTGTCTTCCCACGTCTGTGGTGTCCTTCCCAACTTGCTCCCATCTCTCCTAATGCTGTTGAAAATGTGCTCACTGCCTACAGTTCTTCCTAACGAAGCCCCCTTTTGTCTTCCGTCTTGGGTTCAGCAACACAAGGTCAGCATTAGGGGCTGAACACAGATATCAGCCCAGCTGCCTTCTGCAGGAAAAAGACCCAGGAAGGTGGTGATGAGGAGCCACCCACAGCCCAGTCCCAGTACACAGGGCAACACCAGCAGAGAAAGCACCACTGGATACTGATTGCAAGGCTGGCACATTTGCATACTTCTTGGACACAAAAGAAGTTCTTTAGTCTACTCTGCACTTTTGTCTCCCTGGGCTAAGTCACTGTTTCGTCTACCACCAAAAAGAACACATGCTGAAAGCTCAAGCCACAGACATGCACAGTGGCAATGCCAACTGGACTGTGGGACATTCGCTCCTCTAACTGCAGAAAGCGCAGGAGGAGAGGCAGAGAGCTGATTGCGCTGGAAACACATGCTGAGAGGCTGGGGCTGATGCTACTACTGTGTGTGGCCCACTCAGTGCAAAAGGCCTGGGGCAGGCAGGGACATAGCTTAGTGGTTCAGCGTTTGCCTGATATGTGCAAGGCCCTGGGTTTCATCTCCAGTAGCATAAAACAGCAAAATGAAACAGCACAGGACAGGATGCCAGTGGTTATTTCACCTATAAGCTCACAGCCCCTTTAAGAGAAGCATTCAGTCTCTCAAAAGTGTCTCAGCGGCTGCAAGTCTGCCCTAGATTCTTAACTATCTGAAAGCAAATTGCGGAAAAAGCCACCTATGGTTCTAATTAGAATCACTGTAGATCCCCCAAAGACCAAGACAATTCTTTCTTCAAGAGGCAGGTTATGGAATAGACATCTTGAAATGATTATTTCATTTAGTCAACTCTGGGAGATGCGTGCTGTACCTCACGAGTGAAAAAGTGCCAAGAAACGAGAGGGGTGGCATACAGAGTCACTTCCAGGGTGCAGTCTGGACCTGCTCTTTGGACTCCATTTTGACCTCCTGTGACCGCTGAGAGGGTTTATGCAAGGGTCTGTTGTTGGGTATGTTTTATGAATGCCAACTGGCTTTTGGTTATACCAATGGTGAAAGGATAGCAATAACTTCATTCTTTTATCATCTAGCCAACAAAATCCAAGTAGGAAGACATAAAGATCAAAGACAGTAGATAACCTCTTTTCTTTTTCAACGTTACTGGCTCCCAAATGAGTAAACTAGTAATGAAGGCTGAAATGAGGACTGTTCATCGAGGTTCTAGTATGCTTACAAACATCAATCCCCTTTCCTCTTCCATACTTTGGCTAATTTGCAGACACTAGGAAAATAAGTAGACAGGGAAGATAAGCTCTATATGCCTTTCCAACAAAATCCAAGAAAACTATTGTTGAGGAATATTATTTTGTAGTATTGCATTTTTCAGCCACTTTGGTGCCATTTTTTAGTATTTAGCGGCATGAAAAACTACCGAACTTGTTGAAATAGATTTCTTGACCCACGTAGAGCTATATTAAATAGTGCAATTTAATGCAATCCAACTAAATTAGCACCAATTAGACAGGCTAAATTAAAGGGCATGTCACTAATAAATTTTATGCTAAACATACTACTGATAATAAACTCACTAAAATACATAATTAAATACAATATTCTTTTTAGTTTAACTTAACCCAAATAGTATCTAAAAGTCTTTAAAGTGAAATATATAAGGCAAACTTTTACCATCTTATAGAGAAATGGGAAAATAACACTGTAGTCTGTTAACAGGATTCTAATTCATTTTTAATGCTTGTTGTTAGGGTTTCTTAACAATATTGTCAAAACATCTCCTCTCTTGGGGTTTCCTGACTTCTAAATGAGAGAAGTAACACTGGATTATCTTCAGTTTTATTCTAGGACAGAGATAAGGTGGAATTTAATTCACTGGCTTCAGTATCAAGGTACCTGAATCTCAATCAGTCCCATTTTGCTGTTTTTGGGTTGGGGTTAACCTTTGTCGCACACCAGAAAACAAACAAACACACAAAACTATCCCCCTTAAAATGTGACCATGTCAAATCCCTGGAAACTGCACATTGAATTATCTGGCAAAAGATTGAATATCACTTTGTGTGGTAAATGATGTGGTTGAGACTCTTGAGAGAAGCTTATCCTGGGTGATCTGAGTGAGTCTGAAATGCAGTCTCGGGACAGTCACACAGCAGAGTAGAGAGCACACAGATGCACAGAGAATATGTTTTCTTGAAGACAGAGGCAGACTAGAGTGATGCTTCTATAAACCAAGGACTGCCAGTGGCCACCAAAAGCTGGAAAAGGCAAGGCAGGATTCTCCTCAGAAGCCTATTGAGGGCCCTACTGGCACCTTGCTTTGAGACTTGTAGCCTCTAAAATCATGGGAGTATAACTTTTAGGTATTTTAAGTCATTCAGTATGTGGTGATAGTCAGCTTTCCACTGTTGTGACAAAATACCAAAGACAAGTAATCTATAAAGAGGAAAGACATGTTTTGGCTCATCATTTCAAAGGTCTTGGTCCCTGGTCACCTGGTCCCATTGTTTTGGGCCTGTATTGCCACAGTGCCTCATGCCAGTAGTGCATGACGGAGGAAACCTCTTCAGCTCATGATAGCCAAGAAGTGAAAGAGAGAGAGAAAGGGGAGAGTTCTGATATGCTATCCAAGGACGCACCCCCAGTTGACCTCACTTCCTTCCACTAGATTCCACCTCTTAAAAGTTCCACACCCCAATACTGCCACAGGCTTAAAACCAAGGCTTTAGAATATATAAGCCTTTGGGGGATATTTAAATTCCAAATCACAGCATGGTAATTCGTAGCCGGACATGGTGGCACATGCCTATAATGTCTGCATTCTGGGAGGTTAAGGCAGGAGCACTGCAAGTTCGAGCCAAGTATGGGCATCCTACTAACTTAGCAAGACCCTGTCTCAAAATAAAAATAAAAATAAAATTAAAAATAAAAAGGGGCTGGGAATGTGCCTCAGCATGAAGCCCTAATTTCAATATCCAGTACTGCAGGGAAAGAAAACATAAATACATAAAAGGTAATTTGTTAAAGCAGCCATAGGAAATGAATACAGTCTGAGATCTCACTTTCCTCAGCTGGGAAATGGAGCTAACAATGTTCACCTCAATGTGAAGAGGTCCGTGAATAATAATAACAAAGGCTGATACTTATATAGAATTTGACATGAGTTATTAAGAAAGGCAAAGTACATGCCAGGACAGGAGTCAGCCAACCTTGTCAGTTTCAATAGTTCTAATTTTATCAACTAATTATAGATACCAGAAAAGAATATACAAGATAGAACTTCTAGAAAAAAATGTACAAGAACTTATGAACTAAAAGAAATAGACAGCTCTTTCCTGGCCCCCTAATCAATTTTTTTAACAAATGTGTTCCTGATAGCAAAACAGGTCTAACTGGATGAAGTGGGGTCCCCGGTGTGGCAGAGCTTTTCACTAAAGGCATCTCCACATGCATGAATAATCATTCAAAATAAGGATGTGTTGATTGTGCATAATTACAATGAATCAAGCAAAAGAGCTGAACTACAAAATCAATAAAAATCACTTGGCAGGCTCCAGTCCAATAAAAGCCACCTCATTGTTTTGATCACTCCAAAGGCGCCCAAAGTTCATTCCATAATGAAACGATCACTGGTTTTTATTTTTTCTTCCCTTTGGCTGAAGAGTAAGCAATAGCATTGGGCAATTGCTCTCCAGAAAGCAACCTGTCCAGTTAGTTGTGAACTGCAGACCCGACACACTACTCTGACTCCAAAGAAACAACATTTACCCTTGCGAAACCTACATATTTGCGAAAATATGAATGAGAAAGAAAAGGGGATTCTGGAACAATTGTACATATTGTCTTTAGGGTTTTTTAAAAGCAGTGGTCATCATTATTACAATAGCAATAGCCACAGTATTTCTATTTTGGGGAAAACATGGAGAAAGGCTAGTGAATAAGGGAATAATATAGGACGAAAAGCCGGCAAAGTGAGAAGGAGTAGAGAAAACTACTGAAGTGCTTCTCTTCAAGCACAGAAAAACTGTATGGGTTACTCAGGTTTGTGCTTATACAAGGAGAAGAGGGTATCTAGCTCATGCTAAACAGCTAATTACCAGAGCTAATTTAAGAGCTCAGTTGTGAATGGTGAAGCGACATGAAATTCCTGACTTCTTCTTCTTCTGAATATTTTTTCTGCATTTTTTTCTAACTTCAATTGCTTGTTCAAGTACAGTATTAACTTCACGTTTTTGGCTGGTTTGATTTGTTTTTCAAAAAAAAAACTTGGGACTTGAAAAGCGAGTTATGAAATGACAGGAGATAGGCAAATTGATGTGCCATTTCTGGTTAGTATGTGCTGCTAGTTATATTTGCAATAACTCATGATGTGTACTAATTCTTCATTTGGGACAACTCAAGAATAATGGTGCTCTCTCAAAAGTTCAAGAGTGCCTAAAAAATACCTTACTGAAACAGGGTGGTCACACATCTTCTAGATTCTAACCCTTCCCAAAGTGAGCAACTTCTAGCTCTGATTTCCCATGAAAGGCTCAGTGTGAAGATGTGGGTATCTCTTCTTTCCAGTTTTCTTTATATTTTTAATACTGCGCTACTGCAGAACAAATGTATTCCCCAAATATCTACTGAAAAAGGGAAATATCTTCTGTTCTATTTTCCACCATATGATCACACTGCTGTAAGGACTCCTAAAATAAGAGCTAATTTTACCAAATCTTGGACAATTTTTTTCACAGCAGCTTTACATCTCTATAGCATACTCATCATTTTCACTTGTCACTCTAATTCTTTCCCTTAACTTGTGTGTTTCTAAGAAGAATCTCATTTGTGACTCAGAAGTCAACCCTCTTCACAACTACTTGTGAAATTGTCCTGGCTCTCAATTTGGTTATAAGAAGTAGTTAATAAAAAGCTGGAAACAGCCTTCATTTGAGGGCTATTTTCTTTCCATGAAGATCTGGGGGAGGGAACGTAACCACAATCAAATGCATAATTTTCATAAGTGTCATATTATCATTTTTTGTAAAAGAAAGATACCATTACCATGGTATTTGTTTGCATTTTAAGAAGTACAGGCAACAAAAGAGAGTAAAAAATAATCTACAGTTTCCCATTCTGGATATTACTAGTTTTAACATCTTGGTGTATGGTCTTCTAATATATATATATATATATATATATATATATATATATATACACACACACACATACACACACATTTATATATTTGCTATACATGACCAGTTGCTTCTTGATCTGTGGATGATTAGTTATCATAATTCTTTGTCATGGTTTAGATTTCACAGGGCTATAACTCTGTGAGGATGTAAAATAAATAAGGCATATGTTTTGTTAATGTAATCTTAGCTTAAATAACATTTATTTTTTCAACATCTTCAACTGTTAGGAAGTTCCTAACAAAGTTCATTACATGGCTTTCATTTACAGCTTAAAGGGAATACCTCCCAAACAGATTTTTGGAATATTTTTAACTGAAAAATTAAAGTAATTAAATAACATACCTGAAAATCATGGGCTTAAAGAAACTTGAAAGTAGTGTTTTATACAGCCAATGTTAAACTCACAAAAAGATCATTTTGCCATTCTTTCCTCTTGGATTCTAAATTTCAAATAACCAACCTGCTTTCAGATGCTTCTATTATCCTTTCTTCATGGCCACACACTGCGATTCATAAAGGATGAGAAATCAAAGATGTCAGGTGTGTGAGAATTTTTAATGTATCAAACACTGCCTTCTAAATACATTTCTATTTCATTTCAAAAACAAAACATGAGTGATTTTGGTCTGAAAAGTCAGTCTGGTTCATTAACCTATAACTGTACAAAAGCAAGAGTCAACTACATTGCCACGTCAGATGTGTGATGAGATAATTACCCTGAAAAGAAGACGTAGGGTGCCCATAAAGGCAGTGAAATGTGACCTATTAAATCAGGCTGTAACCTATTATGGGTCAAAAAGCACATTTGTAGGGCTGGCAGTCTCCTGCCCACATCTAGTCTTGCATGAATTCTGCAGGTGTCTTTTACAAGTAAACTTTCTCTCTGTCCTTTCATTTCAAATTGGAGCCCTGTCTTGCTCCCTTCACTTTTCCCGGCTATCTGGGATACATGTATACCACTTACAGAACTAATTTGCTACCTAAAATTACATTCTTTGAAATCTATTGGCAAAACTGGACATAACAGCAGGCCAAGAACACTCTGTATTAAATCAGCAAAGTCATTTGGGTTCCCTTTCCTCTAAGTCCTCCTCTTGTTAATACTCTGTAACATTGGTTTCCACATCTCCAAAAGCAGCATCTGTTACAGCGAGAGGGCAAATGAGTCAGCAATCAGACTGACTACAGATTACCTGTTATGAGAAAAGAAAAAAAAATATTTACTACTGTCTTTACTTGGAGTACTGCCCATCACAGCATAGAAAAGATGGTGGGAAACAAAGTGGCCTCTATTCTGGGAATTAGGTAGTTTGGTGAATGCTTATTACCAGGCATTTCAATATGGAAACTGGAGAATATCTTCTTGTAATTAGAGATGGAAAAGAGAGTAAAACAGCTATGAGGAGGAAATGCAGTCTTGTTTCTGTTTGTGGAAAGTCAGCAGACCTTTTGAAATTGGATGTCATGCATTCTAAAGCTGATATTTATTCTCTCAGATGGCACGAAGAATACAGTTAGTCCTGTGTATACTTAATCCTCTTTGGTAGGTTCCATAAAACCACTTGCAAGTTTGGAGTACCATGAGATGAACTCACAGGACTTAATGTATAGTCCATCCCTGGCTAAGGATTATGATGGCAAAGGACACATGACAGGATCTTTAAAAAGACACCTCCACATCATTTCTTCAGGCTATGTAAAACAAGGCAGCATTTTCAGTAAGGGAGATCTTCACAACCAGTTCCCAGGGCCCTGCTGAGGGCCACCCTTACAAGCAGACCCTTCAAATGACTGCAATGCCAGTACCAGAATGTTGACTCTTTTTTGCACAAACATACCTGCAGTGAAATGCCTTTGTACTTTAGTAAATTGCACGTCAGTGTGCAACTGAAAAGTCATCCTAAACAGGGCATGAGAGCCACTTCTTTTAAACATGTTTTATGATCCTCATAAAGAAGTGAGAGACTTTCTGCACTCAGATCCTTCAAATTTTCCACACAAGTCTTCTCTAAGGCCTTCACAGACTACAGTGGCCCTGGCAGTCCTTTCTATTTCCCAGTAGATCCTGGGGGATCCTGCAGCATCATTTATGGTGTGATTTAACTCTGCATGAGTCTCCGCCTATTCATCCATGACTTTGTTATATATATATTCCCTCCACTCGTAGTGCCTCCTGCTCTTGAGAGCACACCCCCAAATCCACAACTGCCAATCCCCCTGATATTTCAAAGTTGAACTCAAATCTCAATCCCTGCTTCTGAAGCCTTTCCAACAGTACTGGTTGGAGTTCAATCAGTACTTCTCACGCCAGTTGCCATCCTCAGCTATGGTCTCTGGTGTGGCTATCATGGCACATGCATGATGTTCCCTCCCAATCTACAAGTCATGTAAAGGCAGGTTGGATACAATCATAATGAAGTTTGGTGGCCTCTGTCTCTCTCCGTCACACACTCAAGTGTGCCACAGTACTTGAACAGAGTAGATGCTCAGCAAATGTGTGCCAGATGGATGGGTGATGAAATAATCTGCACAGGCTTTGCGCTGGCCCCTGTGGATTGTGTTGAGAACTGAAAGCATCAAGGTATTAATTTCCCAGGAAAGCGTTGCCTGCAGAGCAGGGCTAATGGTGTGAGAGTCATTTTTACATCTTCGCAAAAATGTACTTCTTTGGGTATGACTTCCCATTTGGGCAGCTGGAAATTTGGGGCTCTTTCCTGGAAAACAGTCTCAAATTTAACGTCAAGTCAATGACAAGGGTTTGGGCTTGGAATCTGTTCCATTTATTTAGAATCCTGAGATTGAGGAGCATCATTGCACATTACCCAACAACTCTGAATGTCTCCCCAGATGTTCACAATTTCTCCTCTGGACTCCCGTTGAAGGTAAACCCATCAGAGGGAAACAGAAGTCAAGTCCAGGTCAAGAGAACAGAACCAAAATCTTCATTCCCTTTGGACTAAGAAATACACTGCGTTTCTAACTGACCTACCCAGTGGCACACTTACAGGAGTATAAAGCACAGTGCATTTTAAAACTGTTCAACAGTTTATCAATAGGGAGCAAAAATACATCACTGTCAGTGCTGCCTGTTACCCTGTCACCTTAGTTTCTCCGGTCACAGGTTTGTACGTTTGCCATTTGTGAAGGCCACTCGCACTTCACGCATGCTGGCAGCCTTCATGCTGCTATACCTGCCTTTCATCCAATGTATTCAAAAAAGCCCCTTCTGAAGGAAGGTACACCTTGCTTTCCACAAAGCAAGCCCAGATTGTAAAGAGTTCTGTACTAAGGCTTTTTACAATACAAAAAAAAAATCAACTTTGTCTACTTTGTAACATGATTTTTCATCTCTCAGGTTTCCCTGCAGCATGGTCCCCCAACCCACTTCCGTTGGGGGAAATAAGAGGCCACACAGTGGCTGGCCAGTGAGAGCCTAGGGGCTCATTCCAATAGCTGCACACACACCAAGCAGACAATCACTGAGTTCCAGAGCGTCTCAGAGTCCCCAGCTGTCCATCTTCACACGGGGAAGAACATCCCACATTACAAAGTTCTGGAGAGGAGAATTCAATGAATAAATTTGGGCTATAAAATAAATGACATGGTGACCAGACCTGATTCTCGCTCTTGAACTTGGTGTTGAACCTTCGTTAACCTGCCACCACCCACAGCACAGATGAGACAGCTGACTGGGAAGTATCACAGGCCACTTAATGGCCAGTTGTGCAGCAAGCAAATACGTGTCTCTATAATTTTCTGCCACAGCAAAGACATTTTATTTGGTGGTGCTTTTTTTTCTCCTTAACTCATGCCCTGGAAGGCAATATTTTCTCTTGAATTCATTCTTGATGTGATGTCTGTGGGAAAGTCTTCGTAGCTTAAGTCACTATCGCTTTTAAACTGAAAAGTCCTGCAGTTTTTGACTTACAAACATGTGGATGTGTGTGTATGAATGCATATTTTTGGTCCATTTTGAAAGAAATCCCCCAATGATCTTCTATAAAATTGTCAGTTAGAGCAGCAAGAGTGGGCCTTCCGGGAAGTTGGTGGAGCAGTAAGCAACAACGAATCAGCCTCTCCAGGATTCAGAATCCAGACACCGGAAAGAGCAGGAAGAGTGATAAACAGCAGTCTTGCACCACCAAAGACATGGAAGGATAGTTTAAAAGGTGCAAATTGCATTTAATTACAGCCCTTTAATTTTTTAAAGAGAAAAGCAAAAAACAAAATTTCAAAACAAGTTAATAGGAGGGTAACAATGGTTAATATATTGTGTATTGTTATCTTTAAATTAGTTACTCAGAGTACAATATTAGCACAGACCTTTCTTTTAAACTAAGAGAAATTAATAGCATAACTATCTTAACTAGCTTGTGTATACGTATATATATACCTTTTTTCCTTTTCCCTTCCTTCTTTTTTCCTTTCCCCCATCCTAGTTTCTTTGTCCTTTTGAACAGTTTTCTTCCCATTTCCCAAAATCCTTTGTACATTTTGTATCTTATCTACTCTTTCAGTTTCTTACACTAGGGAGACAATATGATGTTTGCATATGTGAGTCTAGTTTATTTCGTTTATGAGTATTATAGTCTTGAGCTGCATCCATTTACAGATAAAAGTTTCCAGTTTATCCTTATTTATGGCTGAGTAGTATTCCATTGTATAAAAATACCACATATTTTTTATTCATAAATTGGTTGATGGGCATTTGGGTTGTTTCCAAGATCTAACTATTACAAATTATGCTGCTATAAGCATGGGTGCACATACATTGCTGTGGTATGATGTTTTTAATTCTGGGAAGATGCTCAGAAGGGGAATAGCTGGGTCAAATGGAACCTCCAATCTTTGTTTTTTGAGGAATCTCCATACTGATTTCCACAGTGGTTGCACCAGCCTACATTTCCACCAACAGTTGAGAAGTGTTCCTTTTTCCCTACAGCCCCTCCAGCATTTGTTATTGGTTGTTTTCTTGATGATAGCCATTCTTTCTGGGACAAGGTGGAATCTCAGTGTTACTGTAATTTGCATCTCTCGAATGACCACTGATGTCGAACATTTTTTCATATATTTATTTCTCGTTTTTACTTTTCCTCTGAGAAACGTGTGCTCACCTCAGATGCTCATTTTTGGATTGGTTCTTTAATTTAGGAGGTCTGATATTTTTTATTTATATGTCCTTGACAGCAATCCTTTGTCTCAGGAACAACTGGAAAACATGGCCCTTTAATCTTAGCTCCTATTTCTTGTCTATGTTTTTGTTTGTTTCTTTGTTTGTTTTTGTGGGTTTTTTTTTTTTTTTGTGGCACTGGGTATTGAACTCACAACCTCGTGCCTGACAGACAGGCACTCAAGCCATTGAGCCAAACTCCCAGTCCTTTAACTCCTGTTTCTTGAGGAGAAGAAATAGACTGAGGTAATCTGGACACATGTCCCAGATGTAGGGTTCACAGTGGTCCAGGAAACAGATGTAACTAGATCACTGCTATACACAGTGACAGATACTCTACTAGCTATAGGAGCAGAGGGAGTTGGGAGCACCCTACTGCTTGGAGTTGGGGTGAGGCTGAAAGGGCAGCAGAACAACTTCCAGAGGAGGGACCCATTTGTGATGGTCTTGCAATTGAATAAAAGTTCACTGAGAGGAAAAGTAAGAGGGGACACAGTAAAATACTCCAAACAGAAACAAACACAGGGAGGAGGCGTGGACCCTGAGGTACACACTGGCCGGCTGCTCAGGGTCAATAGCCACTAGTATGTAAGACCTGAGATGACCCTGTCATGTCTCATCGCATTGCAGCCGTGTGTTCTGATCCTTCCTGTACAACAGGCATCCCTTTCACGCCCTGCTTCATCGGATGCCTTCCAAAGAAAAAGGAAATAAAACTGACTTCAATGATAACTGCAAATGTAAAATGCTATATAACTGTGTAATATTGTTCATTAAAAAAGCATTAAATATCCTTCACCTACATTACAAGCCAAGTTGTGGAAATAAAGCTGTCTTATTTCATTAAGAATAACCAACTGAGTCGGCAATGCCAATAATCGCCCTCTATCAAGATGACTGTAATTTGTTTGTCAGCCCTTTTAAGTTCTTAGCAAATTAGTTTCTTCAGCATGTGATTAGAAGGATAATATGGAATCATAGGATTCGAATTGTCTTTCTGTCTTAAAGCTAAGCTTTAGTTTGCTGAATGGCTTCATAAGAGAATGTCCTAAAACCTCCTGCAGGTGCGTGCAAGTCATTTGGCTTATATGACTAAATTTCCCAATTGAAAAATTTCTTTTTGTAATCTTTAATATTTTTATTAGTACATGCTTGTAGTAAATAACGATTACAGTCATCATGGGGAGTTGGTACACGTACATAACACATCCTCTTTCTTTTTATGTCCCTCTGCCCTCCTCTGCCACCTCCCTTAATAATCCATCGTGAGAGGTTTTTTGCTGGCTTCTTCCACACAGGATGGTTGGACTCCTAAGACAGTTACCCAGTGCTGCCTGTTGTATTACCATCATGCTCTCTTCTATGATGCTATTTTCTTCGATAAAGCTTATTTTTTAATTTAACACATTAATGCTCACCTTTTGCAGCTATCTTTTCATTGATGGCAATCAATTAACTTGCAAAATCTAACCATGTTAATAATGCAAATTGGAGCTATGATTGCTTTTATTTGGGTACTGAGCATCCTCAGCCCTTTGACATTGCCCTTCTTTACCACTATACTATAATCTCCATTTCCAGAGCTCATGCCTGTCATAAAGGTATGACCTGTACAATACTACCATCTGAGAAATTATATTCAGATGGTATTTCAAGTATCATACTATTGCGGTCCTTAAAATTTGGAATTAGTTACTTTCTCTTTTACCCTGTGCTTTTAGACCAAAACTAATAAGCAAAACGATAACTCACAGAAAAATATGAAGGCCAAAGAAAGATATTGCCACCCAGACTTAAGGGATGATCCATACTTTAGTACTTCTTTTGGCACTTGTGAGCTCTGGAAAAGTTTCAGAGAAAATTAAGTCAAGAATAAAAGTGACAATGATCAGGATCATAGAATTAGAATTAGCTCAGGCAGCATCACCCTAAACAATCCCTGACAGATCAGACTCCCGTGCTACCAAAGACATTGATAGGAAGAAACTCTACAAGTGAACTTAGTAATCTCTTGCAGGGCTTAAAATGGCCCTAGATAGCAAGGCATTCAATATCAGCCTAAGCAGAAATTCTAGGTGCTGTGCAAGTAAGATACACTTTGTTTATGTGGAGAAAAACATTTTTCTCACAATGAAAAAATAAAGAGATTGGAAATGAGTTTCCATAGGTGTTCCTGGGTCCACGTCTCTTGCTAGGAACCCACATGTATCAAACAGAGTTGGCATCAGAGTTACACAATTCACAACAATGTGCATCACTATAAAATGAACTTGATGGGCGAGAATGAAATTATCTCTAAGAGCCCTTGGAGACTCAGGTAAACAGAACCGTTGCCGCTACTAAAGTGATTGGACATTTCACCTTGGAAGAAGGAATAGGGAACAAGAAGAAAGGAAGCACGAAAAAAGAGTAACAGGACAAGAGATCAAGAAATGCAAAGCTTACAGAATGCTGAAGCGCCTACTAGAAACTAACAACTTCCCAGTCCCCCTTAGAAGGCCCAGTATTTTGGCTGACACCTTAGTTTTCTTCTCTCAGCTGTCGAGATCGCTGGAAATGACACCAAGTAGAAGAGACTTATTCTAGTAATGAATATGGGAACAAATATTACAAAAGAATATGTCAATGGGAAGCAAATTTTACCTTCAAGCACAATCATTGAATAGTAAATTTGAACTCCGAGGTGCAATAACAGGACTGCATCACAAAGTTTTTTGACGTTTGCATTTCTGAAACCATCACGCACATACACACATTCTTTATATATGCCAAGTGAACAACTGGGTGTTCTGTTTTTGTAAGACATGTGTGTATGTAAGTACACATGTCAAAAGACTGTGCAGAAGGAAATGAATGGCAGATTTTAAGAATAAGATCAGATTTTTAAAATAAGGAAGCAAAGCTGACAACATTACAATAAGCCACTAACAAAAGAAATTAATATTATTCATATAATTGGTATCATTAAAGTTATACCACATTCCTAAACTCATTTACTGTTCTGATCTTGAACAAACAGGCAAACAAATTTACATGTCCACAGTTTAATTATTTAAACAACTTATTTTATGGCAAAACTCAGAATTCATCAAAACTGGCATCTTTTAATGCTAATTCTAATTAGAACAAGCATTGCATTTTGTATGCTTTCCAATTATGCATGAGAAAAGTCAGCATAAGTGTCCTCTCTTATCATAATTATCTGTTTCTAATTTCAATTTTGGCTATGACTTTGCACTCGGTGATGTAAATGTAACTGTTCCTGTCAGATGAAGATTAATTTGATTTAAGCCCTCTTTGTTCTAATTATATATTCTATTTCTGCTCACTATGCAAGTTTCTTTCCAAGCCACATCTGTATTTTATCACAACAATGGAGAATTTCTTTGGTATTTAAAAGGCAACCACAAGAGTTCTTTTTTTGGCACCATTATGACAATTTTCATTAAGGCTGTGCCAAAGGATTTAATATTTCAACTGACTAATCTACAAATTAATGTAATTATTATTTGAATATTAGAGCATGAACTTTTCTGAAATGAAGTCTCTAAAAGTTATTGCTCTAATTACTCCCTCTGCTCCCCAGAAAACATTATCATTGTTACCGTATTCCCTGAGCAAATTCCTTTATTAGGTGACACCTTGCATGCTCCTCTTCCAACTGGCACCACTGTACAGCCAGAGTTAAAAAGAAAGCATTGATCAGTTGGCAATTAAACTTCTCTTTCTGGAGCTCTGGAGTCTGAGTGTCTTATATTCATGCTCAATCTCCCTACCCAATTTCCGATCTTATTATTTCATAAAAGAATTGGGTAAAAAGATGTGGAAAGTAATAGACTGACCATGTCGTAATCTACCATTCATTCCAAGTAAAAAACAAAAGTTTGGGAAATGACATCATAAATAAATACTAGTTCTAGGACCCAGTGTTGAAAGCCAATCTGAAGTGTAACATTTGATTAACATATTCTACACATATCAAAGAGACTGAGACTTTGGATTGGGCTCCCTCCCATGCCACAACAGCCCAGGAAGTACAATGTAGAGTACAATTCAATTTAGCAAACGTTTTATGAGTGTCCAACACATTTTCAAGCACTTGAAGACTGCTTGTTAGATGGTCAAGTCTACATGCCTTTAGCCTGTGAAATGCATTCAAGGTCTTAATAATAAAAAACATTTTGAATCAATACATTTTGTTTTGAGAATGGTCATGGCACATTTCTTTTAAAATATAAAATAGTTCAAAAAAGCACACATAGAATTCAAGAAGTTAGTTACCAGCAAAAAGCCTTATCAGCTTGGGCTGTGAAGGTCAATGACCTCATGCCACATACATGGTTACTTTATATTTTACAAGCTCAGTCCTGCTCTGTCACAAAATAGATGTGAGGCAGTTTGTGGAAATAAACATAACGTAACGATATCAGGAATGGAAGAAATGAGGATGGTGCGGTCAGGCCAGGATTAAGTAGCCCAAATGCTTTTTAAAAAATCTGGGTACTTCATAAAAGTCCCAAAGAGGGTGCTTAGTTTTCCAACACCCAGGAAAAAAGAGGTGCTCCTGAACACTTAGAAGATACAGAGAACGCATGAAATGGGAATAAGCCAACTAGATGCTAAGGAAGAGAGCCCTTGTCCTCAGGTGACGATCTGAGGGAATCTAGTCTTCTAGAGCTTCACTATTGTATGCTATGTGACAACATAGATGACACCTAACCAGTGCGGTGGTAACAGAAAAAGTATGATGAGATTTGTTATTGGGAGAGAAAGGTGCTTGGACCTAATAAAGTCGAAACTTGCAGAGAAACATCACTGCTCACTTTTCTCGGTCATGCCTTAATTCACTCAATCTTTCGCCATAGATCCACAAAAAGCAAGAGGATCTGCTACCCAGCAAGCACTCTGCCAGGCACTGAGACAATCACGACCGAAGGGGCACGCACGCCGCCAGCATTTCCTGAAGGCGGAGACTGTGGCTGCCATGTTCACTGCCCTACCATCAGACACTCATCCTGAAGCCCGGCAGAAAGTCAGGACACTGTAAATGTTTGTTAAAAAATTAATAGGGGCCAGGGATATAGCTCAGTGGCACAGTGCCTGCCAGGCAAGCGCGAGGTCATGAGTTTGATCCCTGGCACCAATAAATAAATAAATAAATAATCGAATGAGTTCATAGTCCAAGCAATTAGTTTGCTATAGGAAGTGGACCCAATATCAAGGCTTGGACTGACTAAGAAATGGAGGTGGACTGAATTCTGAATGCTTTCAACTGGGGAAATAATGGAGCAGAATTTATTTTTTAAAATTTTATTTGGAAGGCCAGTTGAGTGATATACCATCACAATCAACCACTTCTTAAAAAATTCTGTGTTTTTAAATCACGCCCACCATGTAGACACACAGCACTAATCCATCTGTATAAAGAGTTTGTCCTCACATTATTGTCTGCAAAATATCAGGGGATCATTTGAAATTAAAAACATAGTTAAAACTCTAAAACGTTTCACATAGCTGAATGCTTCAACTGTTGTCTGAGCTATAGCAACCCACAGGAGCAACCCAGTGTTGTTCCTGATTGTCGCAAGAAACCCATGAAGTGGTAAGGACATATGACATTCACTTTGCAAATAAGGAAATTGAGGCAAGAACACATGGGAACAATATTCTTAAATGCCAGGCTTTCTTTTCTGCATATATTTCTTCTCAGGCCACATAGATAGATGAGGTAGCATGGGAAGAGCCTGATGTACAAGAGTAGGTTGCACATAGCCTACTGCCAAACAGAGGTACTTATGCTCCAGAACTGGAGATTACTGACCTACCTTTTACATATTCTGCAGAAATAGCTTCATATTTTGCTAAAAGTTGCATATGCTGCTTACTATATTGACAAACCACCCAACAATTCCTCATACCTGGTGCTCTAGAAAGGCTGCAACTGTTCAAGTAGATGAAGGATACAAACCCTAGGCATATACTTCTTTATTTCAGAGTATTTTACTCTTTTCCACATGAAAAATTTCCAATTTTGTTTTAGTGACTTCACTTCTTCTCAATAATTCTAACAGCGTGCCCTTCCATTGTCTTGCAATCCATTGAATCAGTCTAGCTGTGAGCACGCAGTTTTGAAAAAGTCCCTTTCCCTGGAGATATTTGACAATGCCTGAAGGCTATCTATTCTCCTGAGGAGTCACTGCGAGAGACACTTCTGGAGGCTTGAAGAAATTTTTGTGAATTCTGTCAGAAGACAAGGAAGAACGGTCACATCTCTTATTCCTCTCTTCTACTGCTTTCTTTAAGCAGGTAGTGCATGCAGGAATTGTAGCCCTTTGAAAGGAAGCCTATAGAAAACTCATCTCCAACTTTTCAGACTATGACCATTCATTGCTGCTTTGCAGACTTCAAGAGGTGTGTCACTGTTCTCATGCTAAATCCTGTCTGGAATGGGTTTGCAGCTTGGCTATTAAACCTCGCAAACTAGGTCTTAGCTTGAGAGAAAACTATTTCTCCAAACAGGTTGAAAATTTCCACTATGGCACATTGAACATAGAAAGTAATGAATGGCTTAGTTTCAACATTTTGATTTTGACTTTAAAACATTATTTATTATTAAACAGTAAAAATAGATGTGGGGCAGATATGATTGTTATAAAAATGAGCAAATTCTTTTAAAGGTGAATTTTCCACTCTATAAAGTGAAAGTGTCAAGAAACCTTACTTAATATTAGGAACATTACAAGTGTCATTAGTCAGTGACTTCACAGTTTCTTTCAAAATGTTCCTAAGAAGTTGACGAAATTTCTGGGTTGCCTTGGTGGAATGGTGACTTCTCATCCAGGTTGAGTGTGGCTTGGGTTTCCCTGACACAGATAAAGTATCCTTATAATCATGGTATATAGAGGAAGTGACGTGAGACACAGGGTCGATATCCCTGAAGTTATTTGACTCTATTTATGATGGGTTGAGGGAGAATCAGAAACATGTCCATTAGCAAAATTATGTCTAAGAAAATATAATGATTCTTTCACCCTCAAAATACAATGAAAGATGACCGCACCCCTTCTTTCTCCTGCCACAATTTGGAATAAACACTGCTTCTCACAGTGCACTCTGTGACTGTAATAATATCAGCTAAAGGAATTATGTCAGAAAATGTGACTTTCTGTAACTTGCTTCTCTGAATACACTGTGTCCTTGTTATTCCGTTACATTCATACCTTCTTATCTCAGGAACAGTTCTTGAACTCATTTCACAATATGCTTTTGTGGAGGGAGCAAAACCTTCATTCTTTTTGAATTGTATATAAACGTAGGGTTTTTTTTTTTCATAGTTTACAAAGAACCATACATTTCCTAGAACTCATAATGCCATTCAAATAACTAAGTACGGCACCGAAGCATTCTCAAAGCTCCAGAAGTAGGTTAAAGGTTAGTCAATTTTTCAAGGATCATGTGAACTCCAAACCCAATATTTGCCATTTCTACTACTTAAGTCCCAAGTCCAGGTGAAACAAACCAAAATATAATCATCGTTCAGCCCTGCGTTCCCAGAACTTTTCAGTTTAGATTGGGAAAGTATGGGACTGTGAGTCTTTACATATTCATTCCCTGGCAGCAACTTTATTGCCTGGACCTGCATTTCAGGAAGTAATAACAGAACAAGAAACTACTGTCCCATTTTGGACAGACAGGGCTCCCACAAAAGCTTCTAGAAGTGAAAAAAACATTAATTTAAAAAGCCTTCTGTTTCACACCATCTCTGAATGCTTCAACAATAGCTCATACAGAGGTGAGGGAAAATATTCTGTAAGAAACATTTCAAAATGACATAGTTCAACTTTCAAAAAAGCAAAACTTTAGAAATCAAGCTACCAGTGCTGTCAAGGAGGGGGTCGCATACCAGCACTCTCATCCTGCTATGTTTTGGGACAGTGACACAGCTCTTCTTGAGGACAGTTGGGAAACATGTACTGATACTCTTAAGAATGTTTAGTCTCTCCAATTCAATAATTCTATGTCTAGAATTTTACCTAAGGGAGGAAAACCAGACATACATGAAATGAGTCATGCAAAATGCTGTTTATTGCAGTGCTATTTACAATGCCAATGAATGGAGACAGTCTAAATGTGCAACAAAGGGAGATGGTTAGATCAAATAGTGTTCCATAACATTATGAGGTCTTAAAATAAAGTTTAAAAATTAAAGATAAGTGAGAATGCTCAAAGAGCATGACAGAAAATTGGATCTACAGTATGATTTTGTTTTGAGGAGATAAATAACCAGATGGTGAAGCTGATTTCACTGAGATATCCATAGGCGTTACTGTTGCTGGTGAGATTATGGGTAGTTTTCATTTTAGTATCTGTTTTTTTGTAGTTTCCCAATTTTCTAAATCAACTTCTATAACTTTTATTAAGAACATGTTATTGAAAATGTCTGCTAAAGGATCACCTCAAAAAACAAACAAGCAAAAACCACAAAATGACGATTAAATATTTGAAGAACCTGTCTATGTCTTAAGAATCATGCTGCTTCAAAGAACCTGACATTTAGATTGAGGGAAATTATTCCCTGAAAATATCCAAGCTAACATTTGGCCTCATAAACCTTGCTCTGTACAGTTCTCTCAAGAGGCTCATCCTGTGCTTCCTTGTGTTCTGCCCCTACACATGTGTCCCTTTGCTCAAACATGATACACTGGGGTCAACCAGATGGCTCAACATGAGCCTGTGCCACACACAGATCACATGGGATAGCATAAATATGTGTTTCTATATAATAGCGGACCAGAACTAAAATGCATTCCCCAGGTAGTTACCAGTGTCACCTGACCTCATCTAAGCATATGAACCTGTTCAGAATGAGCTCTGCAATACCACTTAGGACAATGAATATTTTGACAAAACTAGTTACGATGAGGATAGGCTTGCTTTCCGATATCGTCAGCTCCCTTCGCAGCTTTCGAACTCTGGAGATGCATGGGAGTTTACATTTTAAAACTTTTGGGACTGCAAATGTGGCTCAGTGGAAGAGCTCTTGCCTTGCATGCCGAAGACTCTGGGTTCAGGAGTCAATTTAAATTTTACCAAAAATGAACAAGTGTGTTCCACTCAGTGACTTTGAAAAATAGCCTTTGTTGTTAAAAAAAAGTCTTACTTAGGCTTTTTAAAAAATTCTGACTATTTTTAATACTTGTAACACTGGGGAGCAACTACTGAGAGCCAACTACCATGCTAGGAATATAGATGAGTAATGTATTATTTTTGTCTGCCGTACAGACAGATTTCTGCCAAAAAATGTATGCATGTTTCTGGAAAAGAACATATTGTATAAATATTTTAACACTAAATTTATTGATGTATCATGAGATGAGATTAATACAAGTTACCTTTGGCCTCTATAATTACAAGAGGTGCTCAAAGTGGTGGCCATTATTTTTCTTTACCTTAAGTGTGTATACATTTTTGGGTGGACTCCCTTCTCCTTTCTTTTCTTTCCATTTCTGTCTCTGTCTCTCTCTTTCCCCTCGAGAGTAAATAAACTGGGATGAATGTGGTGGAACAAATCTATAATTCTAGCACTTTGTGAGGCTGAGGAAGGAGGAACTCGAGTTCAAGACCAGCCAAGGTAATTTAGCAACTTAGCGAGACCTTGTCTCAAAATAACAATTAAAAATGGACCAGAGATGTATCTCAGTATGAGAGCCATAGGTTCAATCCCCATCCTGGAAAAAAAATAAGAGGAAACGAAGAGAAAATATGCAAATAAATGAAGGGAATGAGCATGTTTGTGTATTGATAAAACATTATTTATAATATTACTCATGTGCACTGTGTAAGTCACTGCTGTACACCAAGTGAAACTTTGAATGAAACACAGGCTATAATCAGAAAAGTATACATAAGGTAGTTTTGTTGTACAACAGAAATTTTCCTAAATATATCAGAATGAAATTAAAGCAGCCCTGATATTAAACTTCAAGCTGCTCATCTTATTTTCCTCTTTAAGGGATAAGTACATCTTCAGACCTTTTTGTTGAACCCAAGGGCTCACGTCATGTGGCTGGTCACTCCCTGGCATCTCCGAATTCCCATACTAACCAGGGGCCAATAGGTCCAAAGTAATGACTTGGGATGTCCAAAGTTACCCACCTACCACTCATCCACTACGTTTATGTGTCTCAGGTTCATAAAGGCTGGCTGCCATCAAACATACCTGCCGAGCATGTGCACTGTGCTTAAAGTGCTACATGAGCACTCAAACTCTTCAGTGTGGGAGTCATCTAAATCTAATCATGCAGAGAAAGAGGAATTTCTTACTGCAGTTTGGCCATTATGCCTGGGCAGGTGTCTTGGTTACTTTTTTTTTTCTTTGTTGCTGAGACAGAATGCCTGATGCCCAAAAATGAAGGAAGGAAAGATTTATTTCTTATAATATTGGAGGTTTCAGTCCACACTCAGCTGGCTCCAAGGCAGCGTGGCATGGTGGGGCAGCCATCCATGACCACTGCAAGCAGCAGGCGTGAACCTGGCAAGAGAGCAAGAGACGCCTTCTTCCCTCCCTTACACTGTATGCCAGCTCCACCCCTGGACAGGTGCAACACTCACATCACCAATCCCAGTGCTAGACAGCAAACCAGTCACAAATGCTAGATTCAGCCACATCCATGATTGCATGAGGCTTGGGGAAGTGGGCAACACAAATCATAGCAGCAGGTCTCTGTAATATTCAGATATGGTCAATGAAGATTCAGATCTACAAATATTGAAGTATCAGAGGAAAATAATTCAATTCTTGAATTGTATTCTTTTTTTTTTTCTTTTTTTTCGGCACCAGGCATTGAACTCACAACCTCGCGCCTGCCAGATAGGTGCTTAAGTCACTGAGCCAAACTCCCGGCCCTGGTTTTTTGAGGCAGGGTCGCACTATGTAGCTCAGGCCCATCTTGCGCTCACGTTGTAGCCCAAGCTGGACCTCGAACTCACAATGCTCCGCCTACCTCAGCCTCCCGACTGCTGGGATTAAAGGCGTGCACCACCACGCCTGGCTGAATTGTATTCTTTTTATTTCAAACAAATACATTGATTCTTTGCAGATTATAAAGAAAATGTTCATATCTCCACAGTATAAAATTCAGACTTCTCATATTATGTCAGTCAACTCTTTCATCTAACATCATTCAAGACCAAGGTTCATACCATGAGAACAGAAGCCTACTGTATAAATGTGCTAATTGTGATTAGCTGTTGCCAACTTTGGCCAGCACTGTTCTTGTACTAAGACAGCTCTATTCAAATGTAAGCCCACACACAGCATAACTAACCTTTGTGCTAAGCACTTTGCATGGTTTGCTTCCAATGGTCCTAAAGAACCCACAAAAGGAGGATCAATTATTATCCCCATTTTTCAGATAATGAAAATGAGACTCAGGGCAGTTAAATGTCTTCCCCACAACTAGAAAAGACAACTCCTGGATGTAAATGCAGACTCTTGTATTCTATAGTCTATTATTTTCTAATCACCTATGCTATGCTGCACTCTTCAATAATAGAAACTCTCTGTCTTGTCCTCTCTCTCTCTCTCTTTCTCTCTCTCTCTCTCTCACCATCAAACCTGTAAATAATCACTAGTTGTAAAAATAAAATGAGCCAACATTTCAGCTTCAGCCGTTTTGTTTCACTGATTTTCCTTGAAGGAGAAAAGGTGACCAACAGCATGTTTGTTCCAGGGAAATATTTGGGTATTCCAGACAAAATTCAGGAAATATCCCATATGATGGCTTGGTAGATAAAAGCAAACAGATAGAATAGATGGACAGACAGACAGACACTGGATATTATACTGTATGATAATTTTAATAATGTGTTTATTACTAGTAAATTCTTTATATTTCTCTTTCTTGAAGAATAAGATGCTATCATTGTAGTACTGTGATCTCATTTCAGAGTATCTAATTGTGGGTGTTGACCTCTTTTTTTTTCCTGTTGGAATATGATCCATAGAGGCAAACATTTAACAACACGTGATTGCAACTTATTGCAGAACCTGTCGCCCCCTCATCAGTTTGTGATTTAGTGTAATCTGAACAGGGACCACTCTGCTATTTTGTTGAGGAGCAAATACAACATGATTCAAAGCTAAGAGGTCAGACCCAGAGCTCTGATTAAGGAAGACTGGAAAAAACGGAAACATTTTTCTGTAACTGAATATCATAATTAAGCACAGACAAAGCAATGAACTGTCTCAGTCTCACAATGATTTGAAAACAAACGTGACAAAAGCAGTTCCAGTCATGATCAAGATAGGGCCACATATATAATATGGAAAAATTGATTAACAAGGGGGGTTTCTAGTTTGAGTGCACGTAAAATGATAACCTGATGCCAAGATAGAAAGCAATTAAGAAGTTTTGAATAGTAATCTATCTCTTTAACTCCTGAATTCACTATGACAGTTACAAAACATAATCAGCACTACAACCAACATGAAAAGCAATGTCTATGAGAGCATGAACCCAATCAGCATGTTCAGTCTCCATCCAACTTGCCTAAAGTAAAAAAAAAAAAAAAGAAAAAAGAAAGAAAGAAAAACCCTGCTATGTATTCCATTGTATTCTTTCTGTATTTCCATTAGTATCCTAATAGATTATGAGCTTCTGAAGGTCAAAAGTGATATGCATTATTCCCTTATCTTTCTTTAACAGTATATATGAATTGAGCACTTCCTCAACAAGGAAGATGATCAGAACCTTTAATCATAAGAAGTCACCATTTTGGGGGGTATTTTAATGCATTCCCTTTCAACAATGACCAAGTTTTCCTTTGACAATGTGTAATCAACACCCAAAGACCAAATTGATTCTTTAACCGGGTTGTATCCTACCTTGAAGGTGAGGAGGATGGGGAAGGTAGGCACAGATGCCAGAAAAGGTGTCTCATTCCGTTAGTTGGAATTAAGAGAGGTCACATGACTGGAACCTTAGAAGCAGCATATGAAAAGTCCTTGGATCCTCATGTTAAAGAAATCTTCCTTCCCTTTTTTTCATCTTCTTTCACCACCTCCATTGTTTGACATGTTGTTATTTCTGGTCTCTTTCAAAGATATTACCATTCCTGATTTCCTTAAAGGAGTTTTGTTTTAGTTGTTTTAAAGTAGGGTATGAAACTCAAAAAACAAAAATCAAGAAAAGGTCTTGAACTTATATTATGAAGTTCCTTGTGAGGCTTCCAGATTTCTAGATTCTGCGATGGCTATTTCTGAAGAATGGGTCCACATATGAGTGTGCCTCGGAGATCAAAGGCACATTTTGATGGTCATTTTTACAGGAAAAATTTAGTAAAACAAAAGTTATCAATCATGTTTTCCAGAAAAGTACTTTTAAAATACGTTAAAATGCAAATAAATTCCCCAGTGCTTTTTAGGGTGCTAAGAAGCTAAGCAGAGTCACTGCTAATTAAATGTTCAATTAATGTGTGTTAGAGCTAGTTTATTGAGTTCACTGAAATAAAAGTGTTAGATAGTATGGTTGCTTATGTGTGCTGTGTATTGTATGTAGTATAATAGGATCTATTGTGTAATCGATGAGTATTGTACATTAGTGGTCTTTTAATGGGATTTGGAACATAATTTTACTAGATTGAATGATTTCAGGGGCTTATAGTTGTAACTTCATGCTGCTTGGTTTATCCCTGATCATAGCTATGATTTATTGGTTGGAAAGATCTTGGCCAGAACAACCCCACTTATCACATTGTTCCTTTGTATTCCAACACAAGACTTTGATTTAGTGTAAGGAGATTTTGGGTTTTGTATTATGCACATACATACAGTATTAGCTAGAAAACATGTGGTGAGACAGAAAGCCCATGACCTAGGAATATGAAAGATGTTTGGAAGGTTAAGCAATACACCTGTTAGCAGGAATTTGAATGAAATGTGGACCTGAACTACAGGAATAGAGACTCCATGTCCTATCATCTTCTTTCTGGGACCTATGGTAAACTTTTAAATTGAGAACACTGACCAGAAACTCAGCAACAACTTCTCCTACCACAATCAACAATGGCAAGCTGCCATTCTGCCACATATAAGATCCAGGATACACATCAGAGCTATAGGAGACCAAAGCCAAGACAACAATATCTTTCCTCAAAGCAAACAATATTGATGCTTCACGAGCCAAAGACATCAGAAAAGCTATTACATGAAAAGTGGGTCAGAATAAGTTTAATGAGATAAATGACGATATGCAAAATCAGGTAAAACTGGATGGATACGTTGTAGAGTCAGCCGTACCACATTATCAGGACGTTATTTATGCTATTGCCTCAAAAGTTTCCTTCAGTGATATATAATGGCCCTTAAAACTTACACAGTGTATAATTTTCTCAGCAAATATACAAACTTATAAATAGCTGCAAAACTACAGGGCAGTTACAATTCACAGATTCTTTTGAAGAATTTAAACTAGTATTATCAACACTCAGAGGCAGCTATTTTTGTAAAACAAAAAAGAAAGAACATCTTTCATGGCTTCCAGAAAAAAAAAACAGATTATGCATACTATAAAAATGTGGAGTTGAGTGATTCTGGTATGGTTTCATCTCATTTAATCCTATTTCCTCCCCTACAGACAAACAGTTATATCATCACATCATCCCCAAGGTCTTAGAGCTTAAAAAGAAGTGAGCCTTACGAATGGTTGCTCAAGCTCTCCCTACTTTGGCCTCCGCATGAATTCATGCACAGAGGGAGGAGGCATCCTGGGAAATGGGGAGAGAATGCTGCAATGTGACTCTGGGAGGAAACAGTGGATTTTAATATTGTCAAAATATGCAGTTTTAAGAAATGTAGTTGATGCCTAAAATTCCTTTGCTCAATGAAGAAATCATTGAGTAGTTCCTGGCAGGATGTCAAATACTACATTTAAGAAGACAATTAAAATAGTATAATGAAACAGCTATAATTAGAAACAGATCTGTATAAGTAACATACTGTTTTTCTTCCATGAAGTTAAAGAAAAACATGAATTTCTGCCAACATTCATTAGGGTCTTCACCAGATAGTGCTGCTTTATTGAGGAGATGGTATTAGTTGCTACAAAGGTTAAATTAAAAATCAGCCAATGCCCCCAAAAGGGATACGTTCTTACATCACCACTTAGATTTTCACATAACGTAATTAAATCATAGACGTGCTGTGGCTAGTTCAATACTAGTGCGACCATGACATTCTCTCATTTGAAATCCAATACTTTTTTATTAGGATGCTCTTCGGGAATAAAACGAAATGTACAAACTCCACAGTTATATTATTAATGAGTTCCTTGGTTCCCCAGTGCTTTGACTAATTTTCCCCCTTTCTCCCTCCTTTCTCTGCCTCTCTCCCTTCCTTCTACGAACATGAAGAGAGCTCATCCTGGGTTCAAGACATCCTGCTGGGCACTGGAAACAAGGAAGAAGGAAAAAGCCTAGTAGTAGGATAAAGACCAGCACATGGAATACTTTGTGTGTTCTATTGTCAGAGGTGGAGATAGCTATTAACTACTTGAAAAAAGGAGGATGGTATTCCTGGCAGTGGGAATAGCTGATAAGCAATGGTCTGAATGTGTTTCCGTAAAGCACATATGATGAACCTCTCACGCTCAAGGTGAAGGTATCAGTAAGTGGGACCTTTGGGAGGTAATTAGTTCATGAGAGCAGAAGCACTGTAAGTAGGATTAGTGTCCTCATAAAAGAGGCCCCAGAGAGCAGCCTTGCCCCTTCCATCATGTGAGGACACAGTGTGAAGGTGCTGTCCATGAACCAGAAAATGATCCCTCACCAAATGTCAAATCTGCCAGCACCTTCATCGTGGATTTTCTAGCCTCCAAAACATGCGCAGTAAGCGTTGTTGCTTATGAGCCACCCTCTATGGTATTTTGTTATAGCAGTCTCCACAGATTAAGACAGCATGTAGGGAATGACAAACATCACATCAGGGAAAGTAGGCAGTTAGGCTAACTAGGCAAGATTCAAGCAGCCTAATTAATAAGTGTGAGGGTTGCGAATACCACCATCTTCTACTACCTGACATTGGGCCACCCAAGACAAGATGGGCTCTGTGACCAGAGTTCCTCTGTCTCCTGACTCCTGTGCATGACACTACAGGCAGATCTTTCAGCAGCTTTTCCCTCTAGGAAAGCCAGTGCAGCCAAATGGTCATTGCCACGCATGCTGGAACCTTATATAACCACGTATAACTGCTTTACAAAGCTGTGAGTCCCCAAATATTCTGAAGTACTACACCCCCTCACTCCCAAGCCAACTCCCGCATTTGGAAAACACTATCATGGCATAGGATGTATGATGCAGCTCTTATACAACTCAGAGCGAAGCTCATTAACTGTGTAACTTTTTATCCCATTTTTCTCTTTGCAGCAGTCTACAATCAGTGTCCCGAGCCAGTTACAGATGTGAGCAAACCAAGTCAGTAACCTCACCGAAAGTGTCGGAAGACTGGCAATTCTCTAGAGAACTTGGCTCTTTCTTTGAAATATTAGGCAATGTTGTTAGCATAGAATTATCACTTCTGTGCTGTAAATATGTCTTTATGTGGTTTTAAATGTAGTCAGCAAACTCTGGAGAATTTGCAAAGAAGTATAAGTTGCTATGCTCAGCTCACAGAATGAAAACAACTACTATAAGTGCTCGCCATCAAATGAGAGGTCAAAGCTTCGCCTTTTTATTGAGGCAGATTAATGTATAGCTATCTATAGCTTCAATCTGTTCTTGGTCTCTCAGGGGGACAAGATACAGCCAATAAGAATGACAATACAAAGCAGTTAGTGCCATGTCACCTAAACAGTGACTGCTAATGAAAATAACAACAGCTACCACTTGCTCCTTGCTTATTACCTGCTATGTAATGTGCTCAGTTTGTTACTTAGGCTCTCGTTTTGCATCCTTGTAACAGCCCTATGACGAACTATGATTATTCTCAGTTTACAAATGAGAAAACAGAGGTTTGGCAAGGTTCATTAACTTTCCTGAGGTTACTCAGCAAGTACTTTGTAGAGTCCAAATTTAAAGCCAAATCTCGCATAAACGGAAGACAGCCTGAAACACAAGATGGAAGTCTGGGCGAGATGTATAGGTAGAAATAGTTGGCTCAGAGACTGAAGCTTGGGAAATAAACACACTTGCTAATGAAGAACACTCAAGATTAAAACACCAAAATGATGCTTTCATGCTGGGAGGTGGAAGGGAAAGACATCAAATGACAGAGAAGAAGGCAGTGCAAAAACCAATGGACTGCAAAGACACAGGAATAATCTTCAGAAGCATGTGGAATGATGTCAAATGCTCCCCCCTCTAAAAATTAAACTGAGAAAGATGAGGCCTGAGAAAGGACACTGCTTCAGAGGCCGTAACTCCACGTTAAGGGGAAAGACATTCAGTATCATTGCGGAGAAAGTGCTGGCAACAGGAGGAGAGGAAGAGGCATGGTGAAGGAAAGAAATGGAAGGATCCTGGCTCTAATTCCACACAACCCTTTAACTGCCATGGCAGGGATTACATAACATCCCTGAGCCTCAGTTTCCTCATCTGTGAAGCCAGTTACCTTGCAACCCCTGCGAGGGCTTGAAAGAGAAGAGCGTGCTGCATTACGATACAGCACACAGCGGCTGGGGTCAGTTCAAGCTATACCGCAGTGTCTCCTTGGCCACTTTTCGCCATGTGGCTTTGAGCTGCTCCCCAGGACCCCCAGTATAAAGTAACTAGCCTGGTCTCAAGTATTAATCAATGCATAGCAGATGCAAAGTATTACGATTAACGAAATTTAGAAATTTGCCAATAAACTAAAGTCTCCTCTAAAAAGCACCAAGAAAATATACAATAAAAACAGATGATCTAGAAAGGCAACATGAATTTCACTAGTTTTGTGTAATTCTTGATCAGCAAAATAACTACATTGTGTGTAATTTCAAATGAAGAAAGCCAATACAGAAGCAATTCTATTTAGGGTAAAAGGGAAACTAAGAAAGATGTATTTGTATCTGAGCTATGCATGTACTGGGGTTTCCCCTTTTAAAATTCTATGAAGCACAGCTTTTACAGTTTCTCCGACAATTAGAACAAAAATGGGAGAAACTTTTCCCAAGCCTAAAGAATATTATTCTTGGCAATAAAGAATCATGAAATTAATGAGCTGTCTACTAGAAATCTACCATTAAAAATGTATATGAGAAAACTGGTCTATGCAAACTCCATTCCCTCAATCAGTAAACGCTACCCTGGGAGTTAACTCAGCACTTACGAAAGTTCCATTAACACTTGCAAACCACCCTCCTCTCAGTCAGCTGTGAAAGATGAATTTGTTCCACTCCTCTCCTCTTCTTTCTTCTCTCCTCCCCTCCTCTCCATTTCCTGGAGAGGGTAAGCATTTTTGGAGGAATGCACACACCTTTGTTCCCAAACATGGCTTCCTAGGCTCCATTTGCTCACTGGGGTACTATCAGAGCCTCCAAACTAACAGTGGTCCCCACTCACTCCACAAGACACAGCACCCACCTTCTGCAAAACAGGGATAAGGGCCCATTATTAGTACCACACTAAGTGCTTATATTGGAAAATGAGCAAATGCTAATGAAATCGCTTTTATGGGCTGACATTCATGGATGGCAGAAAGGGACATTAGAGAATGAGTCCAGTATTTGCTCTTCAGGAGTATTTAAGCTCCTAGTCAAAGCTCAGCGGCAAAATGCACACGTGGGCACACATGCTCACGCACTCCTGCCTGCACCCAATCTGTAAAGGTCACTGAGTACTTGTTAACCTTGAAGGGGAAAGAAAAACCTCACTATTTTCCCCCAACAACACTCCAAGCTTCTTGTAAATCATATTCATATTCATATACTTAAGCATTAATTTACATACTTAATTTCTGACAGGCTGACAAGCACAGCCCTTCTACCCTCTCAGTGTAAAGTGAGAAGTCACTTGTTATTCAGTGTATCCGTTACAGTGGTAGTGCCTCTAACTGTATTTTATATAATGTGCTATCTGCAGAAAGGCAGATAAGAATTTGATTTAACATCCAATTAAAAGCCGTCATTGAAAAATTACTTCAAATAAGCCTTTTATTTTCTTTAATCAGTCTTCAATTCAAGCCTTCCTTGGACCTACTGAACCAAGCATCAGGACTCATGAATTTTGATTAAAAAATTTGAGCCCATTTCTAACTTAAGCAGATTTTTTTTGTTGCACTGTTTGATAGAAATTTAATAAATCTATGAATCCTAGCCAGCATCATTTATCATCTTTTTTTCCGCAAGACTGGCCTATTATACCTAGGCAGTAAATTATGAGGGAACCAGCAAACCAAAACTTTTCAGCCCGTTACTGCAGAAGAGATATAATCACTTGCATTGAACCATATAATTATAGTAGAATATGAAGCTCTGAAACATTAGGTCCTGTTTTGAATATGTAATGCCCATGCTTTGAGAGCCTAAAAGATTTGCAGCTGATCTAATATAGCTCAGTTTAGCATTATATTAAAGTATTCGCTGTTAATGAAAATAACAGGAAAAAAAAAAGAAGGAAAAAAACTTGTAAACAACAAAGTAGTTCTGGGCAGCATTATCTGGGAAGTGATCCTGAGTTTTGAAAGGTACATGGAAAACCAAAATCCTCATCTTGGTGTTTTACAGTTAAACGTTTTGTGACAAAAGTACAAAAAGTGTTAATTTCCAATCTTTAAGGTAAAAGATTTTTTTGTTTCTTTGCCTGTGTGCTCAAGGTTCTACCTGCATTTTTATAGTGTTTTAGTGGGCATAATACACATTCTTCTGTTCATTCAAAAATCATATATCAAACTCCTTCTAGGCAGTGTGTATGGCATTAGGCCTTGAGACATAGCTGTGAAAAAGACAGACTGGCCAGTCTAGTGCAGAAGACATGTAATATAAAAAGCCACACGGGCAGTGAATGAGTGGTGCTCTGTGAGGTGTCATGCAGTCAGGGGTCAAAGAAGGTTTCCTCGCCACAGTGTCATTTGACCTAGATCTTGAAGGATAAGTAGGAGTTCGTAAAGAGTAGTTTGGGTTTTGCCAACAATCACGTTTATTGATAATCTTGTCTCTGGGTGTATGAATCAGCAGAACTTCATGTGGAAGTTATAGGGTCATAATGAAAGAAGTATTAGTAAAAGATTCATGTTTTTCTTAGAAAGAGTCAATATCTAATGCTTCCTTTTTGTGTAGGAACCCCATCCTCACTCCCGCTGTCTCTCTGCCACTATGTCAGCGACTGTACAGACTGGATTTCCTGCTTTCTGCAGTGGGCCAGACCTTTTCACATTTCTCAGCTGTGGTACAATCTGCGGCTGTCTCCCAGGATGCCAATCTCAAGCACTCTCCACCAACAAATTCCAACCCCCACCAGTCTTAAAGAAGAGGACCGGCCCAAAGAAGCCTTGCCTACTGGCATTAAATCCTTCCTTGTCTAAGTTCCCCTTACATCCTGGCCATCCTTACATTAGCAAGAGCTGTCATTGCTCCTTGACTTGATTTACCTGATTGTTTCCTGCACCATATAGGAAGTAACACTGAATGAGTGAAAGAGTGAATGAAACGTTTGTGTGGTGCTTTTCTTACTATGCTGACTTGTATGGCTGTGGCAATTTCTTCCTGGAAGAGAAAACATCAGTCTAAATCCTTTAGGCATGGATTTGTCGTACTCCAACAGATAAACAACAGTGATCCCTTTAGAAAACCCAAAACTCTGATACAATAGAAATAAGAGGAGGGATTCTGTCTGGCTTTACAACCTGTGTTCTCTTATTTGTTGTCTTCCAAAAGACTCCAGGTATAAAGGCAGGCAAATGATGCTATGAAATATTCATTTTAAAGAGGCTTGAGAGAGAAAGGGTTAGACTATAGCCAGGGAAAAACTAAAACATCTTATAGATAGGGGATGATATCTGAAAGAGGAAAATAGAGTTTACAGTGAAAAGCCTATCAGGAATTATAGACAAATTAAGAGGAGATGTAAGTAGAAGACCACCGCTCTTTGTGCACCTATAACATCATCAAATACTAGTAATAAAGTAGGTAGTTTTGCTGATTTTTCTTTTACCTTCAGCTACTTTGTTTTAACAGACAGGCTATACACTGGGCTTGCCTGTGCATACTTTTTCCCATTTGAATAATGCAATGTGATTGTCAGCTTATACCTGCTGTTTCTTTAGTGCATATGTAATTATAATGGGCATTGCAACCCTCAGGATTAAAGGAGATGGAGCAATAATCATTGCATTCATATAAAGGCACAGGCACGGGAAGACTGGGTTAAGTTTCAAGATACTTTTAAAAACATTTGCCAAGTCTTTGATTCATTTTTCAACCAATGAGCACGTCAAGTAAAACATGGTCCATATGTTGCTGATCCATTTAAATTAACTCATCCAAATAGCATTGTGCGGGAACTCAAGGTACACTTAACATATAAAACAAATCCTGAAGTGGAGTAGATGTGGGGAGGGGCTCATGGAAATTAGGCCAAAGTCTTCTTCTCCAGCACAGGTGGAGGCGAGGTGGGGGGAGCTGTATCAGAGGACTGGTGTCTGGTCACCCAATCACAAGCAAGTATGACATATGCATTACAAAGTTAGAACTTGTAGGAAGGAGATAAGCTAAGCCAACCTCTTCATTTTAGGGATGAGGTCACAGTGAGGAGATGACTCAGTCAGAACCATACAGTGTTAGAACCAACACAACACGGAAGTCCTGAGGTGCTGATCGCCAGTTGATTTACCAGAGGTTATCTGCAAAAGCGATAATCCCACAACCGGTCCACCTAAGAAAAGCAGGGAGCCAGGCACAAAAATCATCCTTGCCTGGCTATTGTAGAAACAGATCAGGAAACACAGAGTAAGGAGTCTTGAATCCCCTCCTCACAAGTGAGGGGCATTGTAACTTACTAAGTAAGAAACTACAGAGGAGATCAAGACAGGTCTAGGGTTAAATACAGAAAGAGTGTCAACTTTAAAATCTGACAGGTGTAGAGAACTCTGTTTCAATACCTTCCTTTTGTGGGCTTGTACAAATGCTCTCAATGAATGTAGTCATTGTGTATTGCAAACATGTGCTAATAAAACTAAAAAATCCAAAAGTGAAGCAACAAAAATGAAATGAAACTCTACTGTGACACCTCCATATGACAACAGTAGTGTATCAGAACGTTGGCATATGCCATCTTTCTATTTTTGACTGTCACCAATGATGGATGAACTCCTTGAAAAGGAGTGACATGAGGCAGAAAAAAAAGATATGGGAATTTAAGATTGTAATCACAAACACTATGGAAGAGGAGAAGCCAAGATGCAATATAAGATTACTAGGACAATCTCAAGTTTTCTCTTCTACCCACACATACCTGCACCTGGAAGTAACAAATTCAAAAGTTTAGTAGCAGATATTTCTGGATGGTGACATAATTGACTTTGTTTTCTTCTTCATATGTTTACATGTATGCAAGATTCTTAACCATGATTACAAAGTAAAATTCTATTACAAAATATAGGACATTTAGTCATGAGTTAATGTTTCACCCAAAGTCCCATCATTTACTGGCTGGGTAAAATGAGACAGATTGCTCCTAACCTGCTGAGACTCGGGATGGGGATCTTCAGAGGGACCTGTCTTTTACTGAGCTATTGCACATAGTGCATGAGATAAGATACCAAGGAAGAAACTGAAGCACATAAAGGTCAACTTCCTGCATCTTAGCACCCATACTTACCCCTCTCTTTGGGCACATAAAATGCAAAAACTTAGAGCACTTCTTATCGTATTTCTTTGCATAAATCTTAGCATAGTGAAAAATAAGAACATATAACATGCACAGTTGTACATTTCCTATACAAACATGGGTTTATGATCCTATACCCTCTTAAAAGCCCTTCAGAAAATTCAGTTTGTAATTGGCATCTTTAATTCATTGCCAGTATGTCACACCTCACGATCAATTAAAATTCTGTTTGGTGCACAAGTCTTAAGGACTTCATTTTAAATCAAATAACCAGTATATCCTGTTCTCATCCCCAAACAAAGTCCTTCTATATTCATTTTTCATTAGTCCATGTTTTCAGTACACAATGTTTACATTCCTTGTGTGGAGATGGTACATGTACATAACACATCTTAATCCATTTTTTCATCCCTTTTCCCTCCCCTCCTCCTTTCCTCCAACTCTTGATCCTCTTCCCTTTGAGAAAGATCTATCTCTATATTTCTAATTCTCTTTTATTTTGCTCTTTGTTTATACTTTGGCTTTCTCAGATAAGATAGACTTCATTGAATCTCTCAATTTTTCCACTCATGTACTGTTTCTTTGTTCTTTGCTGTTTGGTGATGAATAGGCATGGTTAAGAAATTAAAGGATTCAGAGAGCACTGCATAAAAAATGCTATGAGTAAAAGGAGAAAATCAGAAACCTATCATGTGTA
Source organism: Dasyprocta punctata (assembly GCA_004363535.1). Classification (NCBI taxonomy): domain Eukaryota; kingdom Metazoa; phylum Chordata; class Mammalia; order Rodentia; family Dasyproctidae; genus Dasyprocta; species Dasyprocta punctata. The sequence continues at coordinate 110,187 of RJWM01001425.1, read as the reverse complement.
CCCATCTCCTACCATGGTATGTACACTCACAGATATACGTAACCCTCACCCTGAATTCAAAGATTCATTACCGAATGTTAGATTTTATTGTTTAACAAAACAGAAAAAACAAAATAACTGTATACAGTAAGGAAAAATATTTGTGTGCATTTGTGGTGTGTGTGTGTGTGTGTGTGTGTGTGTGTGTATTCCTCCAGGAGTTCCTTTGCTATATTTAAACACTTGAAAGCACTGTTATTGACAGTATTCACTTTAAAAAAAGCATTAAAACTTTGATCTGAAAAGCCTTCACTTTCATCTATTGTCACAACTGAAGGATATCAATTGCTGTCCATTATTCAAAATGAAATAACACCTGCTTGACAAATACTACCACTCTGTGAAAAGCACCTCTTTCATACAACACTTGATTGGATTAGAGTACTGTAATATAATGCTATTTGTTTATCTCAGGTCTATAAGGCAATAGTATCCCAAAAGCTTTATGGGAAAGCTGAACCATAAGCTGAAAAGAAAATATTAGCTTTAAGGTCAGATTTAGAGCGAGAAAGTTAATCTGAATATTTGGGCAGGAGGAGCTGGCCAGAAATAGAGCTATAAACAGCTGAATACTATATGAGCTATCTCTACCAAGAAATGCAAATTAGAAGGAAATTACAAAAGGAGGTGAACAGCAGGATTAGAAGAATACGTTTTGGATAAATGAAGAAAATATAGGCTAGAATGGAATCCAAATAAAATATTTGGAAAAAAGCAAAAAAATCTTGAGAAAACATATAGGCTTTTTGGGTGATTGTAAGAAGATAGAGTGATATGAGTTTATGAAGAAAAAAAATGATGTCTAGGAATAGAGAATATGACCCACTGATATTCAACAACTGGTCATCTTATTGTTGTGGGGAAATAACACACAATTCATAATTTTCTTTGTACCAAACATACTTCTTGTTTCCCCAACTGCAAAGCTGATATAGGTTCTTCAGTGGCATCATTGTAGAATTTTAGAAGGCTTTAAAGGTAATTTAGTTCTATTTTCATTTTAAGACACAAAACCAGCAATCCAGTGGATCTGGACCCTCACGTAGTAATTATTCCACTATACCATGCTATAATCTCCAGCAAACTGAAAATGAAATGCTTACATGAATTTTAGAGCTTTTCATTATACTTTTTGAACTTGAAACAAATGTTTTCTACTAGCTATTAATTTGAGCAAAATGGAATAACTGAACCCAAAATCTTAAACTTCTCCTTTCCCTTCATCACAAACCTGAGTGTGAGTTTTGGGAGGATACGGCCAACCCTGCATATTTTTCACCCAAAAACCAACAATATTTTATATTAACAGAAACTTTTCCAGTAGCCATTGGTAAAGATTCTATTTTAATATATAAAAAGATTGATAACAAAATCTTGACTTTGCTGGATTAAAAGGTACGAAGTTAGACCCACATACGGGTACAAACTTCCTATGATGGCCGTGATCATTATGTATATTTAAAATGTACCAATAAAGAAAAAGAGAGAAAAAGTTGAAAAAAATCAATATCAACTAAAAAAATAAAAAAAGAAGTTAAAGTCTTGATTTGAATCTAATAGCTACTTACTTGCACTCATCACTTTTTTTATGAAAAATTCTATGATGAATTTCATTCTTTTTTAAACAAATGGAAAAATATAGCAATACTAGAAAAAGAAACTTTAATATTGTCATATGTACCAATCATTTGAACTCATCAAACACTATAAGCTCTATGGTAGAGCCTCTCTTCAGCCCAAAAGTTCAACCTCCAACATAGTCTTAATTTGCTTTAATCAAAAGCACACTATGTCTAAATTCCAAAAAGTTAGTGTTCAACCTCCAATGTAGACTTAATGTGTCTTAACAAGAAACACACTATGTCTACATTCCAAACAGCTAGATGTAGGATTGATAGAATAACAAAAAAAAATGGGGGGCATGTGAATAAACATGCACAAACCTTCAAACAGAATTGTGCATAAAAGATTCTGAGGTAGTGTTTATCCATTCTCAGATGGACAGTTGTCTTCCTAGGTCTTTGGGTTTTCCATCACCTATGACAGTATGCCATGTGTTGCTTTAATTCCTACAATATATGGAATCCCAAAGCAAGCACTTGTAAAACCTCAAGAGTCTATTCTTATCCGAACTCTTGCCTACTGAGTTGGGGTGATGTAATTTACAGCTAAACATTTTCTCCTTGGTGAGAGTCTAGTGTTTTCACTAGACCATGTATGACTTTAAAAAAATCAAAGTCTCTTTTTCTTGGTTTAAATTTACTCAGTTGTCAAATATTTAGATGATCTTGCAAGGTTCTTCCAATTATCATACCCATCTCCCTGTACACATTCAAACCAGTTGAAGGCACACGAAAAATACAAATGCACAAAACTTATGGGAAATCAGCTTGACCATGGGTGATTTGGCAGTCATTACACTTCACTGCCCCTATTATTTATGGTTGCCTTTGGGAAGATTTCTTGTTGGTCGATACTGAGCTAGACTTTAAAGAAAAACTTATTTGCTAAAATGCTTTTAGTGAATATCTTCAGAATTATGACAATGGTCAGCCTAAACCAAGTAAGAGAATGTTCTATCTCAGCTATCCTTTATGCCACCTCCTGATTCACTGAGCAAAAATGGCACAGGAGTCATTGCGATACAGAAAAAAAGACAAGGTTATGAACCTACATGGACCTGGCATGGAGTCTAGGCTCCATGCTTCATTGAATGTTTTTGGAATGATGGTTGATGACTGTCTCTCAGAGTAGGTAAAGAGCTAGCTCAGATATCATAGGGTTGTTGCAAGATTCAGATGAGATAATGTGCATCAAGACCAATAAATGCCAAGCACACAGTGTCTGTCTAGTAACTTTATTCCTTCCTCCTTCAGTTTTCAATGGCTAGCATCACACTACTGACTTTGTTGTTTCCCTCTCCAAGCTAAGACCTAACTCCTAAGCTGTAATCTTACAAGAGCTCACCAGTAAGGGAAAAGAAGTACCAAGCATAGGGAAGGAATCCAGAGACAGTATTAAAGACAGAGAGCAGGCCAAGCAAATGATTCACCACCTTCCCATTGTAAGCCAAAAGTGACCTTGGATGTCCTCAATTCAGGGACAAGGGGCCACAGAACTTACTCTGTCACTAGGCTTTTGGTCCCATGGTAGTCCATGGAAAAATATTGAATAACCTTTCTGAGAATAGCTCTATTGTTGGAACTGAGGCCACCACATGAAAATAACTGGGTAGATTTTGGTCTCCTTCTGACAGATTATAGACCACAGGCTATATAACCCGCTAGTTTGTTCTCCCCAAACAAATTAACATTTGGTCAGGCCCACTGTCAAATTAAGACTTTTAACTCTGCTTGGTGAGACTTTATGAAAGCCACAATTTCTAAGTGCTAATTATATCCACTCATGGGTTGTGCATCTATAGATACATTAACCCAATGGCAGCACTCCCAAGGGAAAAACTCAACAAGCATGAAAAAAGAAATCAGAGTTTCAGGTAGCATGGCTTTTGTTTTGACAAAATATGTGTTGTTTTGCTCACCAATAGTGTTTTAATTTTTTTTTTCTTTTTCATAAAAGTCCCTTTTTAGTCTCCATGGCAGGCATCACAGACTAGACTACCGAGCCCCGCTTGCAGAACACATTCTTAGATTCTTGGATAGATAAAACATTCGTGGGTCAGAAGAATGAATGAGTCAAATGAATGAATAAATGAACAAAATAAAAACTATAGTAAACACAACATTTTGGGCAGAAAAGATCTACAGCATTTAATACCTAGGATAACAGTGCTTTAACCATGAAGTTGTATCACAAATCCTTTTTCTTTTTTTTTTTTTTTGTCTTTTTGAGGCAGAGTCTCTCTATGCAGATAAGGCTGGCCTTGAACTTGCAGCAATCCTCCTGCCTCAGCCTCCAGAGTGCTGGGATTGCAGGTGTGTGCCACCATGCCCAGTTGTCACAAATCAGTTAACGAATAAATAAACGATAACTTTGCCTATCCATAATCAAATGTGTTTAACAAATAATGCCAACTAGAAGGCAGTATGTTTCATGAGTAGTCAAAATCACTAATTTCTTATTATTTCATTAACAGGGAATAAAATAGTAAGCCCCACCTCCAGACGAAACCTTGCAGGTAAAATACTAATTATTATAATTGTTTAAGGCTGACCACAGTCAGCAATGGAAAGTTAATTGCTTCCTAAGTCATAGTCAGTGACAAACTTTTGACTAAAGATCAAATAATTTCAAAGCTGGTACTATTTATATACAAGGCAAAGGAAACCACAAACGTGTCATTTAGTATTGTCTGAATACGTGAGTGGACTGCTGGGTTATTGGATTCTTCCTGCCTCAACTGATAGGTAATTAACCTGAACCACCATGAGCCCTTTGCTCGTAATACACTTCTCATCCTAAACAGGGTGGTGGAACAGGGAGAAGGTAGTCTCACCCTGTGTGAGAAGATACAGAAGATTGGAAGGCTCAAGTGACTTACCCAATAATCACAGAAATTTTTTAAAACAGCAAAATTCCTCCTTAGACCTTGGGTATTTTGTGTTTGTAGGCAATACTTTTCAAACTCTTTCTTTCTAAAAATAAATAGACTCCTACTTTTTCCCAAGATGGTTTGCATAGAAATGATAAATGTTTGAGGAGATGAAAATGCTAATCATCCTGATTAATCACTATATATTGTATGTACTGAAATGTTAATTGACAAATGATACTTATTTTATAGGACATCCATCCTATAATATAAGTATCATATATCCTAAAAACGTAAGTATCATTTGTCAATTGAAAAGAAAAGAATCACTAGATAATGTATCCTATGAATATAAGTATCACTTGTCAATTGAAAAGAATCACTAGATAATATTGTCTTGCAAGATTTTATAGTTTATATACATTGAAATATACTAAAAATAACTTTGTACAAGTGTTATTTCTTTTGGTCCAAATTGTATTTGTGAGATATTTTTCTATGCCGATTCAAGTAGCTCTAGTTAATTCATTTTACTTCATCAGTTGTATGAATAGGCGGTGGGTATTTTGTTTGTAATTGTACATCACAGCATTATGTATATTACTTTAAAATCTTTGCATATGTCTTTCCGCTAAGTATGAAAGTTTCTATGGATATATTCCCAGTACCACAATTTCAGGATCAAAGGTAAGCAGGTCTTTAATATTACTAGTCACTGCCAATATAGCAGGACTTTTAATTGAAAACATGCATAAATTTGAGTCCCAACTATATCTTTAAAACCTTTTAAAAACTTGAGCGATTTGCCTCAAATGCTACCTTTTCCTGTTACTTCTGAGAAAAGCTGGATGTTACACTCTGAAGGACAATGCTAGTTCTTAGGTGCTTAAGAACATGGTAGAAAATAAAATAAAATAAAATAAAATCAACTGAGCCCAGGGATGTAACTCAGCGACATAGTGCCATTCTGGCAGACATGAGGACCTGAGTTGGATTCCCAGTACAAAAATAAAAAGCTAAATAAATAAATAAATAAATACATAAAAGAACAGGGCAGAAAAATTGAAAGTGCAGTCAGACATCCAGTCAGAACTGGCTCCACAGACCCAATCTTCCCATTCATAAGAATGTACTGCATTCGACTGAAATGCTAGCACCTTGGTTTAGGTCCTTGAATATTGGTCCTTCATAAAGACCACCAGCTGGATGTAGCTCATGCCACCTGGCTCAGTGCTACCAGTGCCTGGTGTGTACACAAGTGAGGCTCTTTGTAAACCATTCTAAAGCACTTGGATGCAAGCTCTTTGGAGTCTTTTGGGTTTGGATCAGGATCAGGGAGATTCAGGTCACTGAAAGAACTGGATGTTATACCTTACAAGTCACTGAAATGACTTATAAGAAAACTTTGATCTGAGACAGAGCCTGTACAGTCTCGCCTGGATGTGTTCATAGAATCTCCTTGGCTACTAAGCTTATCGTCCTAGAATAAGGAGCTTCAATATCTGGCCCATAGTAGCTTAAATGGAGCTGCTGTGTTCTATGGCTCAGCTTCCAGAGACCACATCATCATCAGGAAGCCACATTTCTTGGCAATGGGAAATTTCCAATGAACTGAATTGGCTCAACATCTTTGGCTCAATGTCTTGGGGAACTAGTTTTAAGCCCCAGAAATGGTTCTACTTGTTTGTTTTCTGCTAACAGAACTGACATCCATCATTGCTTTTGTGTGTTTTGCTTTGTTAAGCACTATTAATACTGGCCAATTCCCCAGACATTTGGAAAGCCATAATTCTGACCATATCAACACATGACAACACATGCATCCCTCATGAATGTGCGTGTTTGTCTCATTTGGTTCAGAGCGATAGAGTAGACTGGTTCCCTGAAAGAAAATGTCATCCAAATCTTCTTCTACCTCAAACAACTTACTTCTTTCACTCTTTAAAATAACCCAAGGTCAGTCAGCAAGGGCATATGTTTTTAAAAGTTTCCATCAGCGTTCAGAAAAATACCAAAGCATCTTTCCATCACTGAGCCTTTGGGATAAGGGCAAAGGACTGCCAAATTCTGATACATTCCTGGATTTCTATTCTCCCCCAGCAGACAGACAAATAGACAAACTCGTCATATAGGAAGCTTTCAGCATTTGGAATGACCTCGGAGCTGGTAGAAAGCAGCCTCCAGTCCATTGCAAAAATCCGGAAACTTTGGATATCTTGCATTTGTTTTATAAAATGAAGTTTTGTGAGTTAAATGACAAAAATATCGTCTTGAAAAAAGAACCAAAGGAAGGCCATCCAGGATTATTGCTAAGCCAAACGGTGTCACCCTTTATTACTTTGAGTATTTCCTTGTATTTAAAATATTTAGCATTTGGGTATGTTGACTTTTCAGAAGCACATTAGGAGAAGTATTAGAAATCCTATTAATGATTATTTCATGCCAAGAATATGCTAGCACTTACACATATGCGTAAAGCATTCCTAAGAGGCAATTACCATTGGTGGCAAGAATTATTATCTCTACTTTATGGCTGGTAAAAATGAAACCTAGAGACGCTAAGCAATTTATCCAATCCATACAATGGCTGCGACATACCCAAAGCAAAGTGGAGAGTTGAAACAATTATCTGGACTAGCCAAGCCAATAAAAGCATGTGATTGGGAGTGAAGTGCTTCCCCCATCCCCCACATTAGCCAGATCACACTTTGCATTGATTAATTCACTGGATAATTGTTTTAATGCCCCCTGCAAGTCCTTGTTGTCCCTCACCTGAACTGTAGCAACAGCTCCTGACCCATCTTTCTCCTTGTCACCCCCATTCACTCTTCACCCCAGAACTCAAACAAAGCCTGAATACGCTATTCGTTTTTTCACATGCTCATACTCAACAGAAAGCAAATCACCCCCCTTTTCATAAATTTAAAAAGGAAATAAAAGTAACCCCTGCACTGTGACATTTAGACCCTCCATCATCTATTCCAGCCAGTCTCATCTACCTATCTTCCCACTAATTTTTATTGTTATCTGTTTGTGATGCATAATAATTATAATCATCTTCATGAATTGGTCCATACACACGCAATGTCTTAATCGTTTGTACTTCCCTTCCTGTCCTCTGCTTTTCCTCCATCCCAGATTGCCTTCCCATTCCCACAGAGTCAGACTTCTCTCTTTTGACATTCTCCCCTATAGATATACCCTTCATTCCTTTTGACTTTGCCACTGTTCCCTCAATGAATAAAAAATATCCTTCCTCTGTGTTCCCCTAATCGATGTCATTCTCGCCCTTCCAGGCCTTGCTCGAATGGAAGCCCTTCTAGCATGTTTCCTCTGGCTCCTGTAGTCAGATTGCAGAATGGGCTTTGCACTAACTCAAGATATCCCTTAGAGTTCTCTATCTGCTATGCAGATAATTCTGTTTTGTTTACATTTCTATTCTTGCCCCTCTTCTGATCCACCCCATGAGGCTGTAAATTCCTGGCAGGCAAAGACAATGTTTCATTCATCTTAGTGTTTCACACACATTCTGGTGGCTAGTGTAAGTGTATGGAAAACACAAAACATACAAGAACCACATACAGAGACAGAGCCAGAGACAGACACACAAATCAGAATAACCAAGCTTCTCAAGTTATTAGATCCTGCTTCATTCTGGAAGCTTAAAACTGTTTAATGAATAAAATACTTATTTTAATGGATAAAGTACTTACTTTGTCAACCTTAGCCCCAAAGGGGAAATATATTTCTGCAATCTATATAGTGAATTTCATAATATCTGCCCATTCTCAACTGATTTATTTACCAAGTGGATACTATTTTCCATTTATTAGATCTCTACATATGTATGGAACTACACTTACACTTAATTTGGAATAAGGTACTTAGAAGTTACTGTCAAAGAGTATTTCACAATTGGATCTGCATTTATAAGCACACTATTAAAATATGCTTCAATGTGACCACAGCATTTTCAAACAGCTGGCATATTCATCTGAAAAAAATAATTAGTTTTCAATAAAAGTTGCTTTTTGTTACTCAGGAAAAGTTCTCCAGTGACTTTTAAGGCTCTGCCAAGTGAAATTTCAAAATGAAAATAGAGTGTCCCTGCTGGCCGGGGGCCAAGTGGAATGAAAGACAAACAATCGATTTGTGCCAACTCTTAGCCATGCTTCGCCCAGGCACCACGGGAGAGTGCCCGCCTGGGTTTAATGCTACAGCAACCCACCCGGTGTGCTTTCCAGCCCTACAGAAAACCATCCATGTTGGGCCTGCAGCTTCTGAATTGTGCCATTTTTATCCTGTCTCTTCTTGCACAGAAAATGAAAATGGGTTTAGGAGACTGAGGAGATTCCCTTATAACAAAGCCAGGGAAGGCTAAAGCTTGGAGGGTTATTGCTGCATAGCCTAAGAAAAAGGAAAACTTTCAAAATAAAAGTGAGGATGACATGCAAGCAGCTCTTTTTCGAATGGGGATTGTATGATGCTTCTGCTCTTAGCTAGTTACTCACTGCCAGGGGAAGACCGAGTTACTGTCTCTGAGGATCTTCTGGTAAGCCTTTCGAGGTTTAAGTTCTGGAACTTCTTCCCTGTTCCAGGGGGCTCTTAAGTGCTCTCCTACCAAAACCAGCAACACTAACAACTATCAAAAACATCAAAATACAACCTCTTTTTAGAAGACTCTGTTGATCCTTGAATCAAAGCAGTGATGAATGACTGTAACATGAACATTAACCTTCAGATACTCTGAGGCTATTAAAATGCTAGCAAATCTCCACGCAGGTATTCTTTGCTGAAGCAGGGTGAGAGGCTGAGCGTTCGAAAGCTAGCCTAGTGGTAAGAGCAGGAAACCTCCACAATGGAGGTTCTGGATACTACCACTGAAGTCCATGTTTGGTATTTTTTGCTCAATGTGATTTTCGGCATGTCCCATGCGCCTTCATCTATTTACTTATTGGCTTATGAAGTGGGAAAGAGAATCCCAGTCTCAGAAAACAGCCATGAGAATCAATGGGAGTCTGTTTTGTAAATTGTAAAGTGCTGAATCTTTATTGATCCCTTTTCCCCTTTCTCCATTAATCTTCATTTCCAAAATTTCTAATTAAAACCTGATTTCCCTTTTAAGAGACTGCAGTTTTGCATTCATAGTCATTTGGATCAGAAACAGTCATTTCTCCAAAGTGCTATGGTGGAAGTAGGAAGTGTACAACAGGTAATGGAGGTTTATTTGGAAACTCTGACCTGCCCCCTGAGTGCTTAGAGGGCCTTTTCTACAGTTCTATTTGTCTACTCTGAGTTTCTATTGTTAAATGGATCCTAAAATGTGCTAAATATTTGTGTTTGAAGTTGAGGTCAAAGAAGCTTGGTTTCTATAGGATGGAGTTAATAAAATGCAGTGAAAAAGATTCTTTCTCCATCTCAATAAACTATTAGCAGTTAGGTCGTTCTAGTCAGATGATTTCCAGAAGGAAGAAGCAGAACACTATTTTTTATGCTTAAAAAGGGTCAATGCTTATAGGTCATTATTAATTTTAAATAAATGGACAAACAAACTGTTTGACCTGACTGTAAAGCATTAGCCCTGCTTTTTACTACTGGTTTACCATATCTTTTTGCAGTGGGAGAATGCACTGGGGGCTCAACCTGTACTGCTTGGGTGCCCCAACCATGATAAACTCTGGACTCCTGGGGGGATCACATGTGCCTTTGGGTGAGCCCTGGCTACCAGGATACCACCTCAGTTTAGAAAGTTTTCAGTAAAGCTGCCAAAACATGGACAGAGCTGTAGGATGCCTAAATTCATCTTCTAGACCAGGTTAAAAAAAAGCTTCACACAGAAACTTGAGGAAGCTAGCTGGCTTTCTAAGCTAGGTCTTTTGGGGGTGGTGGGAATTTTTTGAAACTGGCTAAATCTAGGAGTCTTAAAAGACACAATGAAAATCAATACTGCAGGTTGGTCTCCCCCTGCCAAATGGGGTCCAGTTGATACTGATTGTGCTCCAAAGACACCATGAGGAAGAGACAAAGGGATGGACTGCAGGAGAGCTAATAGTGTACAGCTGTCCTGGGACTCCCCTCATTCAAAAGGCTGCCTCACAAGATTGGCCCCGGCCTGGATTCTGAATGCTTGATTGGGAAAGAGTTCCTTACACTGACAAGAAACTGACCCTAAGTGATAAGGCTGTTTTGTCCATCTCGGGCTCTGAATATGGGCTTTCCTTCTAGGAATCTGAAATTTTGGCAGTTGCTGGGCAGACTGGGCCTATGTAACCAGACCCTAGTAAAAACCTTGGGTGCTAAGTCTCAAATGGGCTTCCCTGGGGAGAAGCATTTCAGCACTTTCGCACCTGCAGGGTAGGTGGGAGCTCTTTACCCCATCAAGGCAGGGAGGTTAAGGAAACTTGTAATTGGGTTTCTCCAGTCTCTGCCTGATGTGCCTTGTCCTCTACTGATCTGACCATGTCCCTTTACTGTACGATCATTACTGTATCTCTGTAATAAAGCTGGACGTGAGCTTGGCTAGATGTTAAATCCTGTAAATCCTTCTTGCAGATCAATGAATTCTCAGTGGTCTGGGTGCCCCTGAAACAATCCTATGCAGCCTTCACTGAGAACAACTGGCCCGTTCTCCTGCAGGCAATGTGTGTTTTATACATAAAATTCATCCCAAAATAGAAAACCATTTTGACTCCCTGCTAGTTCTTCAATATAGTCTAAAGGACACCCTTGGACATTTTAAGAAGCCAAGAATGCAAACTAAAGTGGCCCAGGTAGTCTATCCATAAAGGTCTCAATAATTACAAGCAAAATAATTCTGAGTTACTTGTGTTTTTATAACCAGTTGAATTTGGTGGAAAAAATCAATTAGAGATGACAGATGTCTATAGACAAGTCCCTTTAAATATCACAAAAACAGAAATAAATGCATGAATGTAATAAATGATGATTTGTGTTGAATAAGGAAAAACACATAAAAGAAAAAATAGGAAAAAAAGAAGAAATGTACTGAAAGTGGATTCAAGAAGAATTCGATCAGAAAAGTAAAACTTCTCTGCAGGCACCCACCACTGTTTGGCGAGCTAAGTCATCCTGGGACCTTAGTTCTATTTCTGCTTGCCCAGAAGTTCAGAAGGAATATCCTTTAAAACAGTGTGCTAAATACTTGAAGTTCTCCCGGAGGCCACTGGAGTCTGTTTTGATTCCATGATTTATGGAAGAAAGGATGGTCTTCTACTGGAGTATATGATCTTCCAGACCCAGAACCTGTACCCACAAATCCTAACAAGAGAATCCCAGAGCTCCCTCTTCCTCCAGGAAACCATACTGAATGGACAACATCTGGGTGGAAGAGCTGACCTGGTGTGGCCATGTGGGAGTGACACTGCTCCTGGGTTCCCTGGGGTGGATTTTGGAACTGGTTTTCCCATTCTTCACCCTGATTTTGAGGGATTCTCCAGGGACTGATGGGATCGTGCCTGAGTGTGGCTGGGGTGGCTTCCTTCAGGTCCTTTGAGTCCAATGCCAACCTTAAGTTCAGCCATTGGAGTGGGCTGATGTCTCCTCCCGCCACAAGCTTCTTGCTGCCATGTGATGCTGTCCCTTTCTCTACTTCATGGAAAACTACCATAGTATCTAACCATTACCTGGGGCTAGAATTATAACATGTAATAGTGACCTACTGGATATGAAACGTGTGTACTAGTAATAATAATCGAATTTTAAATGCTGCGCTAACTACTGCCCTTGCTGTTGCCTCTCTGACTGCCATTGCTAGTCCACTATCACTAACCAGCCTGATCTTAATAGCTTTACCATTGTTCCACAAATAATGCAGTCATCAGGTATCACAAATATGTACTAATGAACATATTTTAAAAAACAAAATTAAAGGACCACAAAGAAAGAACAAAAACAGTAGCTTTACCTTTGTTCCAACATTAATTGAACACCTCACCTTTGAACTTTGTACATAGAAAAAAAAATGATCTTCTCTTCCTGGGTGTAATTATTAGAGAACTGTGTTCAAATCTAGATGGCAGCACTTGGGAATTTTGTGGACTTCATAAGATCATTAAACATCTCTATTACTCAGGCCCTTCGTTTATAAAACTAGCCAGTAAAACTTTTCAGGTAAGTTTGTTAGGAAGTTAAGGACAATATAGGTAAAGCACCTGGCCTAATACATTGCCCATCAAATGCTATCAGTGAGCAAGTGTGTCTGTCAATAAAAAGGTGTGCAGGTAATACTACTGTCTTTTTGAAAATCTTACATTGTCACTCTCACAATGAAGATACAAATTATGGAGTCATTCTGGGGTGTATTCACAATGAAAGTGAAACCCATTCTCCCAGGGAAGGAGCAAAACAGAGGATCTTGGGTCATTAGATCCCACATACACAACCGGGGTTCTGTGTTACCATGGTCTAGCCATGGGAAGACTTCAGTTAGGAAGCTGGCTACAGAGCAGAAGCAAAGAGATTCCGCTAACAAAATCACCCTCTGCAAATGCTATACTGGATGATACTGTGAATGCAAAATCACATGGAAATCACAATCATTTGGGATATTTTCATTTGCCTTTGTTCAGATTCAGGATGATTTCCAGTGAATCTTTTGTTTACTAGATATAAGGCATGAGGAAGTGGCCAACCTTGGTAGTGACTTGCTCCGCCTTATAAGGCATATGCTTGGCAATTAGCACAACTGCATAATTAACACAAGTAACACTGCCCCCTTTCCATGCCTCAGCCACCATCACCAAAAAAGAAAGTTATCACACATGAATGCAATTTTGGTTACAAAACAACAAAAGGCAGGTGACAGACCCAGCAGGAAGGCCTCTTTTTCATTTTCTTGTGGCCACAAATCAGACATCTTGGGCTCACAGCAGGACAGGCTCCACTGGCAGTAATTGGCACCATCTGTAGCTGTCAGAGCACTGGCTGGCATTCCAGCATTTCATCTTTCCAGTCAAGGCATTCATCACTAGTCCAAAACTCAGCCAGCTGACACTGAAAGATTAACTTGCATTGATTTGCTTGGCTAAACTCGCCTGAGCTTCAGTTGGTACTGAGTGTCCTGTTTAATAGCCATCCCCACCTATCACAAGATGTTTACAAGGTGTTTGTCTACTCAGTCTTTTCACTTCCCATCTTCTGTCTAATGTATGCTCAATAATTAGACTTGGGGAAAAGGTGAATTAAAATAGAGAAAAGTGAGCACTCCATATGATCTCTGCCAGATCCCCACCAAACACCAGGCCTTCAGGCTATAATTAGAAAGTTGCATCTTATCCCTTAGTTGCATTCAAGTCCCCTTTGTTACAGTGTTTGTAGGTGGTAGAGATACTTCTACCTGAACTTTTGCCAGATGACATTAGGGGGTCAATTGTCTCAGGGGTAGCTCCCAGGGCACGAGTTTGGCCTGCCTGCTGCCTTTCTACTGCCATCCTAGGAAAACTTCTTGGCCTGCAGCCCTGGGTGAGGCCCAGCACTCAGCACGGGGCTACAGAGAGACATAAGCCATGGGCCTTCTCAAACACTCACTGAGTGGAAGTGTGGAAAAGCACATTAATCAGCAATTGCAGTGCATGGTGCTGCCTGACAGGTAGAAGACCGACCGTAGCTGTACATTCACGAAGCTGGAGCACCTACCCAGGTAAGAAAGCAAGTCAAAGCAGGAGGGTGGTACTAGTTATACAATAAGGGTTCAAGAAGAGGCAAGAAGACAGAGAAAGGAAAGAAGGGAAGTAGACATTGCTCTGGGAGACAGGGTGCAAAAAGGTTTGAGTCAGGATACAGAACAGGGCAGGCAAGGGGTTGCAAATGGTAGGCAGCTCTGAGCAACGGCTCTGAAGTATGCCTATGTCTAGGGAAATGGTGCCGGAGGGAAGGGGAAGGCATTTGAGGCCTCTGAGCTAAATCTAAGGAGTTTGCATTTCATCATGCAAGTGTTGGACAATCATTAAAAGGATATCGACAGGGGATTGACATTCTCAGACTTGCGGCAGTACAGAGAATGAGACAGGAAGCAGAGAAACAAGTTAGAAAGTAATTGTAGCCACGTTCTCAGCAGCAGGCGTGCAGGGAGAGGCCAGCTTGATGGCCAGGGAGATTGATTGAAAGAACAGTAGTCACAGTGTCTCACTGAAGGTGATGGAGGCAGAAAGTCTGCTCTGTGTCTCAGCTTGGGTGCCTGTGAGTCATTCTCTAAGTAGGGATGGAAGGCAAAAGAGCCAGTGTGACCCCAATCAGCAGAAGGCCAGCTGCTTCGGCCACCACGCTCACTCACCAGAACATCTCAGTTACTTACTGTACGAAATCTTGGTTTTCTCTTTCCAAAGCTCACTTTCTGTGATTTCTCTCACTTCAAAGCCCTCATTCCACTGCCTTGCCCATCAGTCCTTCCGGATGAAGCATAGCACCTGGCACACTCTAGGATCTTCATCAGCTATGGGCTGAAGTCTCCCCCAAAAGACATGATGAAGTGCTAACCCCTAGCACCTGTGAATATGACCTCAATTGAGAATGGGACCATTGCACATGTGATTATTGATATTAAGATGAGATTGCACTGCAGTAGGGCAGGCTCTTCCCCCAGTATGACTAGCATCCAAAGAAGAGGGAAATGTGGACACGGCACTCACAGGTGACACATCATCACCGACGACAAAGGCAGAGACTGAGGTCCTGCAGCTGCAGACATGCAGCACGAGGGGCTGCCTACATCTGGAAGAGGTAAAGAAGACTCCTCCCATAGGGGCTTCCAAGGGACTGTGGCTGGGCCAGCACAGAGACTCTGGACTTCCAGCCAGCAGAAGTGTGAGGTAATGCATTTCTATTATTTAAGCCACCTGCTTCTTTGATACTTTGTCACAGCAACCCTAACAAACTTCGGAATCAGAACAACTAAAACATTGCCTCCTCTAGGCGGTGTACTCTGTTTCCTCAGTCTGAGCTTATTCATGCTAAGAAATCAGAAAACGGTTACCACCCCATAGTCCTTTGCTCCCCTTCACTGCTGGTCCTAGCTTGATGGTGCCATCCTAGTGACAGACTGACAGACAGTCCATCCAATGAGGCAATACTAGAAACTACTTTCACTTATCAAGTGGCTCCATGTGCTAAGCACTGATACACATCATTCTGCATTCTCTTCCCAGTCATTTTTAAAGGCATTTGCTGTAATTGAGACTCACAATACCGCTAAGAGGCAGCACCTAATATTACACCCATTTTACAAGCAAGGAAACTGAGGCTCAGAGAACGACTTTCTCCGATGTCACGTGGTACATAAGCAGTAAAGCAAGTTGTGTCCCACTCCAAAGCATGCATTCTTCGCCATTATGCTCAGGACTTTTAGCTTTGCCCGATTTTGTTCAGTTTTATGTTGCCTTTGCATAAAAGTTTCCTTCATGTCTTGGAGCGTCTTGTTTTGATTGGGAAATGCACACTCAGAAGAAAGTTGTCCTGCACCTGGTCAGCTGTATTCTCCATGCATAGATAACAGGCTTAAGCCTATACAACCAAGAGGCAGTTAGACACTTTGTAAACCCTGGTCGATTGGGATCAACTCAGCTTCCTGAGGCAAGAAAAGTATCCCAGGGAGCAGAGGGATGTGAAACATTACCAGGATATAGATATAGATATTAGATAGACATAGATCTGTTTTTCTCCTTCCAAACGTACTCGAAAACATACATTTCAAAGGAATGATACTAAATCCATTTCAGAAAATAATGCAACTCTCAGGACTTGCCTTGGAAAGCAAAGCAAGTGATAAATTGCAAGTCTCACTTAAATTGCCACCCTCTTACTTGACAATGTAAATAAAATGTTCTTCTGTGAATGAAGATGTAGGAGGCAGAATAGTAAGACAAATTTCTGTCTGTATAGTTATTATCAAAATATTACTAACAAATATGCTTTCAGCATCTTTTGGGGAGTAATTGATGGCAATGTTAGTGTTTAATTTTGTATATGAGATAAGAAGCACAGAAGAATAGTACATGTGTGGCTCTTTCAACCACTGCTGTCATTGTTACTCATAATACACATTCAGGGACTATCAGCCATAAATACTGATAAGCCCAAAGGAGGTAAATCAAGAAAGAATTGCTAAGATGTATAGTCAAAGGGCTAAATACACATGTGTATATGGATAAATGGTTGATGAAAGAAAGGGAAAGAAGAGGGGAGGAAGGGACGAGGGAAGAACGGAGGGAAGGAGAAAGAGAGGAAGAAGGCCCAAAGGAAAAGAAAGGAAAGGAAAGGAATACAATGCACAGTGCCCAGAAAACCAGGGCTACACTTCCGTAAATTGTCCAGCAACAACCTCTTCCCACCCAAAATAAGTAAGTTTCCTTCAAAGGCAGCTCAGCAGGGACTTCAACCAGGAAGGTTATTGTGGTTGGAGTACACAGTGCACATAGAACTCACTGAGATATGAAGGAAAAGCCAGGGGCGGTAAAAGGGGAGTATGGAAGAAAAACATTAGAGAAAGACTAGGGAGATTGCCCACAGAGCAGAGGGAGCAGAGAGAGGGAAAGAGCAGAGGCAGGGAGTACGCATGGAGGCCAAAGTCCACCTGGGCAAAGTGAGTGCTTGCTTGTAACACCTTATGTGCCCAGAGACTAGCACCCTTCACTGTGGCTAGTCTGTATTTCTAACCATTCAAGCAGCATCTACTACTGTGTCAGGAACTCTGCTAGGCCCCTCCATATACTACGTTTTGCTGTTGCCTTTGTTGCTATTTAAAAAGATACAAATCTAGGTATTAACAGAGAAACTAAGTATGATCAAGACCTTAACCCAATGTCGGCTTGCTCTATACATTGTGTGTGTGTGTGTGTGTGTGTGCTATTGGAAAGTGAATTCAGGGCCTCTGCACTGAGTGATATCCTCAGCCTCTCTATTCGTATTTTATTTTGAGACAGATAAGTGTGATTTGTTTTGTTTTGATCTTCACAACCACTCTGTGAGGCAGAGTTTCTGATATTTATTTGGCAATGAAAACACTGTGGTGATCATACCATGGAGCCTCAGAATGACATTCAGTTTGTTTTGATCCACTTTCCAAGCTGAGGACCTCAGATGCAATCTTTTATGCTGTGCTTTCCCCTAGTCCTGCAAGGCACAGCACACTTACCATCCTGAGGCCTTTATTTGTTGGTACTGGTCTCAGTCTCCTTGCTTGGTAGAGAAGGAACCCACAAAAGCTTATCTAAAAGGAACTGCATTCAAACCAATGTTACGGATCCTTTAAAAACAAAGAAAAAGCTTCACTATGACCAATGTCTCATTATGTTAAATGTAAAGGGGGAGACAAGCTGCTTGCCAAGGCACTGGCTGAATGCAGGCCTTCTGCAGTCTGTCCATACTGCCTTTCTTCCTGCTAAAACTTGGCGTGACCTTCAGGAATTGAGGCACCAACAAAGAGGGGTGAAGCACTTTTTCATCTGGGAAAGAAGGTATATCACTGCAACTTGCCACAACTAAAACTCACTTTAGTAGCCCAGGCTGCCTACATTTACTTTCCAGAACCGCTATAAACTCACCATGGGCTCTGTTCTGGGTGCTAATAAAGAAA
Organism: Dasyprocta punctata; assembly: GCA_004363535.1. NCBI lineage: Eukaryota > Metazoa > Chordata > Mammalia > Rodentia > Dasyproctidae > Dasyprocta > Dasyprocta punctata. The sequence continues at coordinate 92,068 of RJWM01001425.1, read as the reverse complement.
TGAATTGGTACCACTTTAACCTAAAGTTTGTTTTTGTTTTATTTTGTTTCTTTTTGTTTCTAGCTTCCTCTAGCCATTCCTTTTTTCTTTTTCTTTTCTTTTCTTTTTTTTTTTTTGTTAGTATTTCTGTTTTTTTGTCCTCAAGTACTCAAAGTCTGGATCACCCAGTGGCCATGGTCAAGTCTTAGGCACTGTAACAATTATTTGAAGAGAGTCCTTAAGTCACAGTTGACTGGTTAATCCATTCATTCCTCCAAGCCTGACTGTTCACCTATCCTGTGCACAGCTCTTGCCAGTGCCAGAAACACATAACTAGAGAAAGTAGATACATATGCATAAATATGTAAATGCACCCAGATTCCATGCAGAGAAAGCAAAGAGGGCTTTAGGTTTTCCAAATAACAACTTTTATATCTGATGGCTAATGGTAACACTTTCCATTTACATAAGCAAGTTGTGCTTTTCAAAGAAGTTTGCATCATTGATTCATATGAACCTTACGGTAGACCTACGAGGTAGGAAGTGAAGGTGTTAGCATTCCTTGCTTGACCATAAAGAACCTGTAGCTCTGGGGTTAAGTACCTCATCAAAATTATACTGATTATAAATACAAGGATTCAGCCTTGAATGTGTGCTTCTGTTCCTGGGTCTACCGTTTTTCCCAGTTCCTCTCATTACTTCACTTCATTTTGTAACTACTTCTCTACAGGAAACAATCATCCTACATCTATTTTATGGCATCAGAGGCAACCTGAGAATATAACAGTTGATGATTATCCATGATTATGTTTTCTTCAAAAGCCTCAGAGTGCAGAGGAACATGATCTCTCTCTAAATAAATTCAGTTTTCTTTTGCATGTCGCTCTTAATTTATTCAGACATAGAGATTCACTAAAATAATATTCCTTTTAAATGCCTGGTAATACTAGCCTTTCTTTGTTGATGCTCCTGAAGGTTGATGCATGGCCCCTTACACAATAGAAAGACATGTACCTCATAGTATGTTAAAAGACTTAAAGGAATGTGTCATTGAAAGGAATCCGCGACTCAGAAGAGGATATGCTATGATTACATTACTGGGCTCAGAGAGAGTATTAGACACGACTGTCTGCCCCTCGTCCCTTCTCTTTTTCTTCACTGCTGTCACAGGCATCACCACTGCCACTCTTGGGCAGAGAAATGGATGGGGTCAATTGTAGGGAGTAGTCTCTACAATAATAGCTGAATGAGGACTATCAACCATAAATGCTGAGAAGTCTACAGGGGAAAAATGAAGATAGAATTGGTAAGACTGCCTTTTGTTGCCATGGCCCCTCTGTCACTCACTTCCAGGCAGACTGGCTCCTTCCTGTCTTTTGAACGCACCAGGCAAGATCCCCTTTTTAGGGGGCCTTCAGATGGACACCCCCTTTACAGCGAATGGCTATCTGTTGGATTCCAGTGCACATGGCAACTTCTCCATGATATCCTGCCTCAGTATTGCCCTAACTCCATGCTCAAAATTCCCTTGCCTGCTCTACTTTTGTTAAATTAAGGTAATATTCCAAAATTTAAAAAGTGTCTAATTCAGTGGCACTAAGTACATTCACAAAATTTTGTGATTATTACTATTATCTAATTCCAGAAATTTTTAATCATACCAAAGGAGACCCGGACCTAGTAAATTGTTAGTCTCCATTTCCCTCCGCTCACCCTTATAACATCCATGTTACAGCATTTCATTTCTTTTTGTGGCTGAATAATTCATAATTCTACTGTATGGACAGACCACATTCCATTCATCCATTCTTCCTCTGATGGAGACTGGGGATACTGTCACTACTTGGCTACTATGAATAATGCTGGCGAGAACACCTGTGTACAAGTTTCTGTGAGGACATATATTTTGCTTTCTTAGATGTATCCTGAGGGGTGAGATCATTGAGTTGTATGGTGTCTTTAACTGTTTGCAGACCTGTGAGCCTGTTTTCCCTCTCAGCATATGATGTTCCTTTCTTTTATGTCTAGTCTGTCTCCTTCCTCTAAAATACAACATCCACAAGGGCAAGAATTTGTTTTATTTCATAATTTCCCAAGTCAAAACACAATCTGGTACATAAGAGTGACCGGTGACTATTTGCGGTTGAAAGAAGAGAGAGGGTGGTCCCAGCACGCAGTGGTGGAGCAGGAAGGGAGGAAGAATAGAAAGTGGCTGTTTCCATGCAGTGGTATCCAAGAGAGAGCTTCCCTGCACTTAGAAATCCTGCCCTGCACACAGCTCCAATGCCATGCAAGATTATAGCAGAACCTTTCATAGAGCCCTCAGAGAGGCACCAGCCTCTATATACACCACTATATACACCATGGCAAAGCACATGTAGAATCATGATGGCAAACTCAGAGAAAGCTCTTCTCTACTAAATGCCAATCATGTAACTAGGAATAAGAAATTAAGAAAGGGAAGAAATTCATCTTAGCCAACTGGGATTCTGATTCTATAGGAAGAGATTTGTTTCAAATAAACTTGAATGGTCAGAAGTTTGCCTTTTTGACACTTCCCTGGGGATGCTAGGAGCGGTGCAGAAATGCATTAATTGCCGTCATGTTTCCAATGGGAAAAATGAAACAACTTCAGTGTCCATAAACGTGGGGTTGACAGAATAAACAATTCATTATATAGCAAGGAAGTCTGCAGCTGTGCAAGGGACCGAGTTACAGCTAACAGATTCCCATAACATGTAGCTAACTGAAAAAGGCAACCATTTTTGTAAAAATGCACCTATGAGCCGGGCGTGGTGGCACACGCCTTTAATCCCAGCACTCCGGAGGCTGAGGTAGGCGGAGCGTTGTGAGTTCCAGGCTGGCTTGGGCTACAACGCGAGCGCAAGGCCAGCCTGAACTAAACAGTGCTACCCTGCCTCAAAAAAGCTAGGACCGGGAGTTTGGCTCAGTGACTTTACGTGCCTTTCAGGCAGGCGCAAGGTTGTGAGTTCAATCCCCTGTGCCGCAAAAAAAAAAAAAAAAAAAAAAAAAAAAAAAAAAAAAAAAAAAAAAAAAAAAAAAAAAAAAAAAAAAAAAAAAAAAAAAAAAAAAAAAAAAAAAAAAAAAAAAAAAAAAAAAAAAAAAAAAAAAAAAAAAAAAAAAAAAAAA
>RJWM01001425.1:57992-78757 GCA_004363535.1 Dasyprocta punctata | reverse complement strand
TACACTATCCAGATTCTAATCTCTGTAATGAATAAGCTTAAAGGATATCTTTGTAGGAATACAGCAAGGAGAACAATTTCAACTCCTTAAAAGACACATATTCTGGGGAACGTCAAAGGTGATTTTATTTTTATCCCTAGAAATGAGAACGTGATGGTCTCTCTACACATTCATATTCTGTTTTGAGAATTCTAACAGTTCAAGGTCTTTCAATTTGCAGATCGGAGCTATTATTAGGAAGTTAAAACTCACTTAAAAGCTGGAAAAGATCAGGAATTTCTGAATTAAATTAAAAACATTCTAGCAGCAAAGGATTTCACCATTCACTTTAGGGCAGCAAGTGACTCTGGTAAGTTCTGTGGACATAGGTAAGTCAAGGTATGATCCATCATCCTCAGCAAGAAGACAGAATACTAAAGGAAGAGATTGGATGTAACACCAGACTTGATTATGAAGCTTATCCTAAAAAGAGAATCTTCTATTTGTGCATAAATCAGGTGACATGCTGCAGTTAGTGTTTAAATTGACAGATGAATTTTCCCACTATACTCAGAAGTTGTCGGGTGTATTCATGGATTATGGAATACCCTCACAAATTGTCAATAAATCTAAAGTAGGACCACAGGAAGCCACACTCCTTCCAAATATTTAGTCTTTGTAAATTTTAAAAACGAACACATTTCTGAACCTGGCTATCACACTAACACACTCCATGATCCTCATCTGAATACTTTTCTTATGGAAGATAAAATGCAGAGGTTTATAAATGTTATCTGTGACAACTTAGTGAAAATGCAGGATTTAGGGTACTGGAATGTCTTTGAGTCTTCCTTGTGTCATGAATTTGGTGTAACATGTGCAGTTATCAAAGTTTTGAATAGCCAAGCTTACCAAGGCAAGTAGCTTTTAGGCTAAAAATAATATTGGTGGATTCAATATTGAGAGAAACTGTCAATAGTTCCTTCGGCCTATAGATCTACTGTACGATATGCAAGGCGAAGCACTTGTTTTCTGAATGGAAGTACAGTGTCCAAAATGATGGGCATGATGTTCACGTGATTTCCTAATAAGGGCTCTAGCTTAAGTTGGCCACCAGAAGCACCCACCTCTAAAGTCACAACTTAGAACAAAGCTCTGAGAAATGAGATTTGAGAGTTAATGGGTTCTTTTTACACAATGCAGACAGAGATTGGAAGCTGGAATGAATCAAGAAAGAGGCTTGAGAAGTCTGCTTGCTTGACAGGGAATCAAAATATTCTTCTAGAATTTGACTATATATGTTACGTGAGGTGATACAGAGGGTCTCCCAAATGTACAGCACCCCAGAACTAGGGTAAGAAGGCTTTTTTAGTTGATAAGGACCCTCATCAGCTCCCAGACTTGCCACTCCAGAGACTAGCCTTTCTTAACACATTGCCTATAACAAGAAACTCATCCTTTGCTCCAGGATAAGGAATACGTTATTGAACACTCAGTCAAATTGGCCTCCCTGCAGTTTTCACCAATGGACGGGGAATCCGTCCCTTAGAGCCACATAGAAAAAATTTTGTGCCTCCTCCATTCATCCTACTATCAGATGTAGAGTGAAAACTCTCTCCAGTTCACGGACTCGGTGTCACATGGTACACCTTGGAGTCTTTGCCTCATTCTCTCCCTAACTCTTTCTATTTTATGGTCCTTTATCTGTAATACTCAGCCCTTAGTGGAACTTCCATAGCGCAGTCTTAAAAGTATACCCACCTGCAGTATTCACTGTCCATTTGCTCTGGGCTATGAGCTTGATTGCTGCCTGGATTGGCACAGCCCATGGCAACCACTAGGAAGCACACTGCCTTTCCTATGGGGTCATACCCGCTGCACCTCAATCCTGTGTAAATACCAATGAGGATCTCATCCGATTCCAGCTGACTTGACCCACAAACATGTATGAAGCACCTCCCGTGTAAAGGATACTGTATTAGAAACCTGGGGTACTGTGATGAATAGGAAGAAGCACATATTCAGGGAACACACATTCTAGAAGAAAAGATACAGGTGCTATAAAAGTTTACAGCATGATATATGTTGTTATTAAGACACTGGAAATGTCCAATAAGCAAGGCACCATAAATTCTGCTTAGGAGAGTTGAGAGCACTAAAAAGCCCCAGAAAGAGGACTATTTCTTATGAAGCAACTTATAAGGCCAAAAGGATTTCTGTAGTAGGATTATTCTAACTAACACAAGTCCATGACCGAACACAGAAGTGTGAAAGCGTTTAGTGCATGTGATGACACTGTGAACTAGAGCATAGGCTCATGGGACAGACGGAGGGGAGTGACGGGAGATGAGCTTGTGACCAAGGGCTTTGAAGAGTCTGGACTTCATTCTGCAGATGTGACGTGAACAAGGCATTTGAGCAGAGAAATATAAGATGAGATGCGTTTTTGAAAAATCAATTAAGGAGGAAGGAAATGAGTCAGATAGAAGAGAAACTAAAATTGCTAGCAGGACTGTCAGTGTGACAGGCTCTTGCAGTCACTAGGACAGGAGCTGGGGAGACAAGATAGATAAGCTATGATGCTAAATTGACAGTCATTCTGTAATTGGCTATTGGGGCAGGGATTCGAGTTTTGAGACAGGATGCCTGAGAAAAACAAATTGTAAGCCAAGATGGAGTTATGTCTTTCTTAATTACTTCAGGTCCCATTAATGATTACAACTCATAAAAGGAAACCGAAAGTCTAAAAATAATGGGTTTAGTGTGCATAAAGCATGGCGGTAAAATGTAAGACCCAGTTGGAAATTTGAGAGCAGGCAGGAGATATGATTGGGAAGTCACGTGATTGGGAAGCATAGGTAGCAGGGAGAGAATAGAGCAAAAAGCTGAGAACCTTACAGCCAACCCACTGAAATTCTACTACCTTTGAATCGACAATTTCCCGTCCCATTAGATCAGTAATTACAAAGCAGAATCTCAAACAACTCTGAAAGGAAAACTAAACCTTCAAATCCAGGACCCACCTGGAATAGGCCTACTGTTTTAATTTCCAAGTTTAATATACCTTGAGGGCTCTGGGACCCTTTGTCCACAGGAAGTGCATGTAGCTGCTACGTGGGACTTGGGTCGCATTTTAGAGGAATCATTTCATGTGACACACGAGCTTTGGTCATGAGTAAGAAGAAAGGTTCATGTTTAGTGAGCATCGAAAAAAAGAAAATGAATCATAATCTGAAATATCCTCATCCGGGTTTCTCATTTCTTTGTTTTCATGACCCTGTGATGTGAAAAGAGCTTTTGCACACCATTCACTCATGGAATGGAATATTACAGTAGATATTTTGAGTTGAAAATTGCCACATGGTTAAAAGTAATAGGCAAAGGCTGACAGTAGGATGGAGGTGTCTAAATACTTGACACTATGCCATTATTAAATATTTTCATATGTACTTTTGTTTGTCCTGGTCACCCAAATTCTTTGTCTCCCCCTGACTGGTTTTCCCATTAGATAATACAACTGCATCTAATACCGTATATAAATATTGGCAGCTTTCAGCCTCGCTTTTCTTCCTGAGCCTATTAGGCAAAGAGCTTCAGTGAGATTGCTTGCTTTTCCCAGTGAGTCTAGAGGGGCTTGTTTACTCGAGATCGAATCTTGGGCAAACAGTTCACTGTAGCTCTACAAACAAGCTAAAATTATGACCTTATGCTATTGTTTCTCAGCAATCCAAAGCTTTGATGCAGACTGCCTGCACTTTCTATTGTAGTTGGAGATGGAGCCACTTTTGTTTAAAATGCTTTAGCAAGTTGCATCACTAATTGAGTAGCTTTCAGCTGTAGTGTTAGGTATTTCTGCTATTTAGGTTTCGCTTAAGTGTGGAAGTGATTTTCAGGAATCCCCTGCTAGGGAATGACAAATCCAACTGCTTTGGAGATACCAGGAAGGGTTTTTCTGGGAGATTCCTGATAGTGCTAAATAGTCATTTATTTGGTGATAAGAACCACCCATGCCCAACTGCAGTACTGAAATAACAGAGCTCTGGCCAATGCTGGACCGCATACATGATGGTCCCACACGATTATAGCACCTGGTCATACAGTGGTCACCTTTCTATGTGTGAGTGTAGGCTGTGATGTTTGTACATCGCTGAAATTGCCTGATGATGCTTTTCCCAGAACATATACCCACGTATCTCCATCACTAAGTGACACATGACTGTGTATATGTATATCTAAGCCATAGTATATATTTTATTTCGGATTTTCAATTAGCTTTGTTCATAATTATACAATTAAAAAAATTACTACGACATAAAAATCTAGTGATACGTTAGAAAAAAAATGGAAAGAAGAAATGAGGGTGTGAACCTATGGCAGTGACGGTGAACCTTTTAAAGACTGAGCGCCCAAACTGCAACCCCAAACCCATTTATTTATCACAAATGCCAATGCTGCAATTAAACCTGATTAATGAGGTTCAAGTTTAGAAAAAACAACTCATGCGCTTGGCTCATGTGCCAACAGAGAGGGCTCTGTGTGTCCCCTGCGGCACGCGTGCCATAGGTTCACCACCCCCACCCTATGGTATTTATCAAAAAAATATTAAGGACAGAAAACATGCTCATAAATGACGTTTCTCCTCTCACCCCAACACACATGCACACACACGCAACACACACACTCACACACTTTAACACCATTTCTGTGTTCATGCTCCATAACTAGCCCACTTATTAATACTGGACACCATTCTAATGAGCTGCCATTACTCAAAATTTCTCACAAAGACCAAATAAAATTTCCTATCTCCAAGCCTATAGTTCAACAGTTTTAAGTATGAGAAAATTTAGTTAGGAGGTTTGTGTTATAAAAAATGAACCACAGTTATGAGAGAGTCCATTAACCAATTCTAAATTAAAGTAGAATTGAAATAAAATTATAGTAGAACATGTATAAAAGAACACGTGACATCCACATGGATACTAAATGAATCCATTATACTAAGTACTTTTCCAGTAATAGCAAATGAATTCCTAATGATGGCACACTTAAGATCAAATGAAACCTAAAAATATAAATGTCAAAATATCTATATATGGTTCACACTCATAATTTACCTATTCATTGCACAGCAAATACAATGTCAAAATGCTTCAATGTTGAGGATTTTTGTCTAACGTTTTTCACTTGTGAATTGAGTTTGATGATTATAAATGGAGTTTTATGCAAATCAGAGAGACAGATGATAAATTTCATGGCTTGGTCATGGCAAAGATGGTAGATTTCACAGTAAGTCACTGGCTAATGTACAGACACACAACCACAAATAAAATCAATTTAACTGCTAAGTAAATTACAATTCAGGGGTAAAAATGAGTGTACAGTGAGGTATTTCCATTAAGATGCACTGAAAACTACATTCTCAAGCAATGAGTCTAGAAAAATTCTTCTTTGGGGATGTAGTGCTATTATTATACCATTTAAATAATTTCTAATTTTTATGAATGTTTTTTGACAATCCAAAATCCTGGGTAATGGTTGCAAGTAATTGATGTGTTGTATTTTATATGCACAGTAGCTTTGGATTAGCTTTCATTGTTTGGATTTTGTCTGAATGCCCTTGAAGTTTTCTTATTTATCATGGCTATAAATTATGGAATAATGAATACCTTTTTCTTCCCCATGAAGGAATGGATATCAGAACATATGCGCTGTCCTATGTGATTGTTTAGTCTCATAAAAAAGAACATGTTACATGATAAAATCAGTGAGTGTTCAAACACTGAAAGAAGGCTTTAAAATTTTCCACACCCAAACTCATGCTCATCAAAATGCTTGCTAGTGCATCACGAAGAACATAGTTTTGTCTGCCCATTCAGACATCAGTTTTTCTAAATCTAGGAGTTCTATTTCAATATTACGGACATGATATAACTGCTCTTGCCAGCATTACAGATTTTTGGACAGATGAGTGGTATTCACCAAGGCAATTTACAATAACATGGACACAACACACACACACACACACACACACACACGCATGCACGCACACACAGACACATTCCCTATCACCTTACCAAAAAAGTAAAGGTTCTCACAGAACAAAAAGGGCACAGACCCTAAATGACAACCTGAAATTTTATGAGAGGAGTTTGCTTTAATGTTGTGCCTTACCGTTGCTAAGAACTAGAAAGACTTTCAGCCCCAGAAAGCATTTTGATGGGACCCTTCCTGGCCAATTAAAAGCCTCAGGGGTACAGTAACAGAGGAGGGCTAAATACAGGTAACATGATTTGGCTTGTTGTTTGCACAGCAGTAAATTGGAATCTCGAAAAATAATTGAGTCTACAGATGTTCTTTCTAAACAACAACAACAAAATTGTAATGCTTTTCTGCAGTTATACTTCCAAATATCCCTCATTAGCTTCCTCTTCCCTTATGCATCAGCAAAGGCCAAGGGAAGAAGAGCTTATTGGGAAGAACGTGGAAGGGGGACATGTAGACTAGGGTTCATTAAATGTCAAGGCTGAGCCTCTTTAAGGGGCATGGGAGCCCCTTGAGAATGGCACCTCCCTCCCTACTTCAACAGCACTCCCCTAACGTGGTTCAATGTGAGGCTCAAATACTCCCTTGGGTAGCTCTACTACTTCGGGTGCCTGGCACATTTAATTAAGCTAAGTAGAACGCAAGCCTGCCCCGGGAGTCAGCCTGCTTGCCTGGTCCTGTTGCAAAGAAGGCTGCTTTGAACACAGCATCAGGAAGTAGAGATTTGGCAATTTTTCCATTCATCTGTTCAATGTAAGCGGCCAATGTAGATTATTTTTTGTCTGAATTATCAAGATTGGCTGTCTCTGTTGATGAAATGACCCAGATAATTGCCAAATCTCCATTTCACCAGGCTCCACAACCCAAATATGTCACCAATCTTTTGAGGATCACATCACTTACCCTGACAGCTTTCCCATTTGTTAAATAAGATGAACATCGCTTGACATCACATCCCATTTAGAAAGCAATACGTAACCTTCCCGGTGAAATGCATAAATTACTGTGTGCTTATGCTTTAACTGAAACTACAATGGCGAAATCCAACATAAATAAAATACAGTATTAAAGTCTTGAGATTTTTAAAATAGACAGGATCATTTTGACCTTTCTCAGAATTACTGTCTGATTTTTAAGTACTCACAGTGAATACATTGTCCTCCAAAGGAAACATATGACAAGTCAAAACTCAAAGTCAGGGGCCCACTCGTTTTCTAGGCATGGTGTCTATCGCAGCTAAATTTGCAAAAGCTGATTTTCCTACCTGAAATACCTAAACGCAAACCCAGTGTAAAAGTTCAACATCATCTACTAAGAGTCATGCCCTGCCCTATCATTTGGACCTTCTGACTTTGTTATGACAGCACCCGGCCTCTAGATAGGTAGATCCCAAGCTCCTCCTAGTGTCAGCACCACTCAGCTGGTATTATAGATGCCTTTTTCAAATCCTGCCCCTACATTTTCTTTGACTGCTCCACACAGTATCAGTCATTATTGTAGCAGCTTACTCTAAGCCAAAGGATATAAATGTATCTGCAGTCTGACTGGCACGGGTGTCATAAAACAGTGCAGATTACGTATGCGTGTGCATGTGTGTGTGCACATGCGCACTCACATATGCATGTGTGCAGTTGCAGAGGCCACACACAAACATACTCACTTTCTTTCTAATTCTCTCTGAGGGGAAGTAAAATGATGCTTCCCACGATAAAAAGCTAAGATTGATTCCCATCAATCAGGCCCCGTCTTTCCCCATCCATCTCTGCGTTCAGTGCAGCAGTGACTACACAAGATCCAGTCAGCAAACTCCTGACATGTTCACTAGAATTATGGCACAGCTACTCCAACAGTAATAGTAGTGTAGTATTGATCTGATTAGTGGCATATCAAAAGTTCAGGCCCAAATAATATTACACATCCTAAAATAACCTGGGGAAAAGATATTCTGACTTTCTGTCATGGCCGTCAATTGATTTCCCTTATTACAAAATAAACTGCAAGACTTCATAAAACATGTATCTGCTTGCCTTGGTATTAAAGCTCAGTCTTATATCAAATATAGAATTAGGGCTAATATAAAATGTAGAAGAAGTACTAGAACTCAAGAGATCCATGGCTTCAAACACACATTTCATTTTATTTATATCCTAAGAGGGGGACCACATCTGTAAACATTTTGAAAGTTTAAAGCGCAATGCAGAGGGACCAGCTATGTTATTATATATTCAGAGCACGCAGTTTAACATTTGTTTATGCAAACCATATAATTGGAAACTCTGTCCGTTTTCTGCTTGTGCTAAGTATTCTGTGTATAAATACTTTTTCATAGTAGATAAATAGGGTTTTTATTTAGGTCTTATCACCTTCATATTACATATTCATTGATTTCTAAACTGCCTTAAACAGCTCTGTAGCTGAAAAATATTATGAATTCAGCTTTGGCACCTTGGTATTAAATTTGCATAGCAGGTCACGCGTCGCTTGACATACATGCAAAATTGCACTGCGGCTATTTTATTACAAGCCACAAAAGATATTCCAAAACTGCATACAGCATCAAAAATAAATTAAAATGGATCAAAGACCCAATAGGAAGCCACTTTTTTTATTGTTTTGTGATGCCTAGAGCCATTTAGATGTTCTAGTCAATAAACAAAAGTTAGACTAACAATTTTTAGTCTTCCTGGTTCTATATTCTAATTACCAAAGGTTAACACAATTTTTCTTTATCACATCAGGACTGACTTTAGTCATAGTTAGGAGTTCAGCATTAAATCCACTGTACTATGATGCCTGCAATGACATGTGTACTCTAGACATACATGTGTGTATTCGTTACATGATAAAATTATGCTTTGTTGCAACACATTTAGCATTTGCTCCTCTGAGAGGATTTGATATCTATTATTAAAAGTATAACAACATCCATTTATAAAGTGCCTGTCCTGGTATTCTATGTTCAGATACATTAACAAAACATTAACAAGCCATTTTTTCTGGGCTAAGGCTATGGCATACATCACACATCAGCTGATGCCATATTTTTAGATGCACTGAAATCATTTTCCATGTATGAAAGATTCCAGGCCCTGGGCTGGACTCTGTTGCTCTTTGAGGACCCGGTGACCTAAAGTACTCGGGTATGTAAAGGATTCATCAGACCATCGAAGTATCAAATTGCAAATTTATCTAAGTTGACTCCTTTTCACCATGGGAAGTAGAAATGAGATAAATGTTCTCTTTTGTTGGGGAGAGAGGGAATTTTTTTTTTAATTGGGAGAGAATAGGGCATTGTAAGCAAAGAAAAATAATAAGAACAATGGCCTACAGAAATAAGTGTGACTCCAAAAATTAAGAGTTGGTGAATGGCCCAATCTGTCTGTTGTTGAAGATGTAGTAGCAGGACATGAAGGTAAGATCTGTAATGCCCAACTTTGATTACTGATCTGTGACAGTAACTCCCAACCACAAATGATGATAATCTCTAGTTAGAGGAGACTCTCATTTAGTTAGATTTGATTACAACACTCAGTTGGCCATTGAATCAAAGGATTTCATTCAAGCGAGGTATCATGATATCTAACACATTGAAATTATATTATAACTTCACCCATGAAAATATAAACTCATTCACAATTGTTTTAACCAATGGCCAAGGCCTTTAAGTACAGATCACTGACCAGATGGTTATAATATATTTGTCACAGAGATCACACTTAAGCTACATCCTTTGAGATTGCTCATTTGAGATTCTTGGCAACAGGAACTTAAAGACACTTGAGAAAAAATTTGCTGTGCAGAATCCATTAGTTTCTTATAATTTCCCTTTAATCTGTAACATTTGTCTCACCCACAAGTACTGCGATTCCAGTTTCTAATCAACTGGACTTTACTGATGTAAAAGGTTGAGACTTCTAGGTATGTTGAGTGGGGTGAATATATTTTGCATATGGGGTGGACATGGATGTTTGGGAAATAAAGGATGGACTGTGAAAGAGAAAATAAAGTCTTCTCTAAAGATGTTTATGTCTTAAGCCTCAGAACCCCTGAATAAGTTACTGTCCATAGAAAAATACGCTTAGAATGTTGAGATCAGGAGATTGCCCTGGATCATTCCAGCCCCATATAATCGCCAGGGTCCTCAAAAATGGGACAGGGAGTCAGGAGAGTCAGTGGCAGAAAAGGTAATATAATAATAAGCCACAGCAGAATAGGGCATGTGAAAACAGAAGCAGAAGTCAGAAGGAGAGATTTGATGATGCTATGCTATCTTTGATGACAGAAGAAGGGATTACAAACCAAGGAATGCAGTTAGCAACCTGGAAAAAGGTAAGAAACAAATCCTCCCCTAAAGCCTCCAGAAAGAACATAGTCCTGATGGCTCATTCACTTTGATCCTGTAGTTACCATTCCAGATCCCTGACCTCTGAAACTGTAGAGATGCCTTAAGGGAGTTTGTACTATACTTGGTGCTAGAGCAAAGGGTATCAGTTGCAGTTGCCTCGGTTCACGAACGTTTCTGTTCACAAACAGTTTGACTCGTGAACAAGTGTTCAGCAAAATTTTGCTTCTGTTTGCGAACTCTGCATTGGGTAAAGAGTGCAATTGCAGTCATCTTCCCCAGATTCATAGGACAAATTAAGCTCATGAACTGAGATGCCACTGTACTTGCTTGTTCTTAACAGCCAACATTAGCATGTGATGCAAATATACTTTGAATGTAAAGTGAATTTTGAGAACTATGTTCTAACTTTTTCATTTCCTTCCCAATAATTGTAAATGCCCAGTGGTATCACAGAAGAGGAATGAGAAATTTAAGTAAATTTTCTGACCGGGCTGCAGATCACTTCTAGAATAGTAAATTATTGGAGTTGCCTTTAGCTATGTATATGAAGACAAACGGAGACATAGGTTAGAAGTTCATTTGAAAATATTTCTAAGTCCTAAGCTCTTGGACTGAAATGGAAGTTGGCATCATTCCAAAATGATGTGGACATTCTCTGGAGATTGTTTGTGTAGGATGTGGTTAGAGGTTTAGAGATGTAGCACTGAAAAGCCAGATCTGAGGCACCTGGCCAAGAAGGTATTGCCTCTTCTTTGAAAGAGAGATACATTCCTTTGTCTTGTGCAATGGCCTTTTTTCATTTTCTCATTAAGGTCCTTGCTTACTCATGCCATGCTGCTAGACATACTTTTTGTCATACTTTACAGTGCTTTACTTTTAGGTAAAAGTCTAGTGGCTGACGGGGTAGCTCACATCTGGCTTGGCCCTGGAATCACTGAGTGATCACCCAAGGTGATGATTTCTAACCAGAATGACTTTCTCTAGAGTACCATTTTTTAAAAGGAACAAATTAATTCAAAGCATTATTATAGACCACCACGTGAAATTCCCACATTCTTAGCAGTTTGAAAAATGTTTAATTTATGTTTATGCATTCTTATTCAAAATGTTAGTTAACAGCCTGTAGGGACCCAGTAATAGGACCTTTTTTTCTTTTTTATGTTTATTAGCTACATTAATGACTGTTTCTGCAATTCCATTGCAAAGACTTTCGTTAATGAACGCCAATTAATTCTGAAATGATTTTAAACAAAGGGTGATGAGAATAACCAATCAACCATGACAGTGTAAAGAGCAAGCAAGCTGTTGTGGCCTAAATTTCCCGCATTGATGATTTGCTGTCAGATGGCATTGTTATTCATCAGGCCTGTCTTCAGGATCTATATACATGAGTTAGACCACAGTGTCATTATCTCAGACATACTTGGAACCATGTCTCCAAGGCACAGATTCCATTATGGCCAGGTGTCGGAACCATCCAAAGTGTATCACTTCCCTACATGTTGCCAGATGAGATCTGGCCACACAAGTATTGTTTTGTAAATAGTAGGCACTTGGCATATTATTTGTGAAGTTGAAATGTAGTTAAAAGAAAAACCATGTTCACAGAAATGATAACTAAGAGGACATGTTAAATGGTAGTTAAGACATACTTTATGAAGCCTCAATTATAGTTCAAAACAAATATTCTGCTTTTCAAGTTTAAAAAGCAAACATAATTTCTTCAAACCTTGACTACAAATGGTTAATCAAGTAATTTTCTTAAACCCATTCACTATAATTAAGTGACAATAGCAGTAGGAATGCAAAATACTTATGTGCATTTATCTCTTTGGAGTTAAAGCATCAAAACATTCAAACAAACTGCAGGTGATTTGAGAATAACAGAGCCATGTTTTCTCTTTAAATTAAAAATATTTTAAAACTTTACTCATAGTAGCTATGGAAGTTTATAAACCTCACTTCCACCTCCTCCATTTCCTGTCTGGCAAAACTGAACGATACCTGATTGTATACAATGGTCCCTTCAAGTTTAAAAACAATACCGCCCAAGCACATATCCCTGGGTTGAGGGGTCCTCTCTAGATCAACCGAAAATAGATGGCAGTGTAATTCATCAGGCCCCCTTCAGCTTGTATATACATGAGAGCTATGGCTTAAATGTAGATGTCTTCCCAAAGTCTCATGTGCTCATGGGGGCGTGCTTTGGGGAGATACCTGAATCATGGGTGTGTGACACTGGATTAGCTCACTGATGGGTTTACAGCTAAGTGTGATGTTGGGAGGTGAAGCTTGCGGGGAAGAGGTGAGTCACTGTGTGTGGCCCAGAAGTGTATGATATGTCTCTCCTCTCCCTTAATGTCTTGGTACATGCCACTGTCATGCCATGAACGAGTCTTCTCTACCCATGCCCTTCTGCCATCTGCCCTGCATTGGAGCCAGCCAACTACAGACTGAAACCTCTACAAACTGTGAGCTGAAATCAACCTTTCCTCCTTTAACTTGTGGATGTTGGGTATTTTATCCTAGCAACAAGAAAGTAGCCAAGACAATGAGTTATGCTAGAGCAGTGGGGTCAAACCTATGGCATGGGTGCCACAGCAGGCACACAGAGCCCTCTCTGTCCACACGCAAGCCAAATCATCCCAGCTACTGAGCATCGGATAACATTTTGTTTTCCTAAACTAACGCTTCAGTATTCAGGTTTAATTGAAGTGTTGAGAAATAGATAAGTGGGTTGTGGGATGCAACTTGGCACTTGGTCTCTAACAGGTTTGCCATCGTAGTACTAGAGTGGCATTTTCTCAGACATATTTGGGACCCTTTCTCCAACGGTGCAGATTCCACCACGGCTGGCTGTCAGACCCACCCAAGTTTCTTCATAAGACACCTTCAACAAGCTGGTCCTATCGATGGTCCTATTTCTGTCCATGAGTATTTCATTCCTAAAGAGAAATCTGCTCTTTGCTTTCATTTTGAAGGAGTGGCAAGGGAGAGGAAATTGAAGCCAATGTAAATTTATACCAAATAACTTACTGCCGGTGAGGCTAGAAATGTGCATTTCATTAAAACAATAGATTCTTTTGGGCAATCCAACCACTTCCTTCCTTAGGATGGGAATACCTAGTAGACATTTGTTCTCACATGTGTACATAAGGGGGTGCTATGTCAATAGATAGAAAATGATGGTCTTTCCTCAGATGGCTTCATTCATGAGTATAGAAATAAGCATCAGATGGAGTCACATGAAGATGTAAGAAGTCGATGCAGCCACCAGATCACACTGGGGGGAAATGGCAGAAAAGGTGAAAACTAGGCATGGCAAGACCTAAGCTAAACATCTATCAAATGCTCCCGAAGATCACCCCTTTTCTAGACAGAAGCACTCATTCTTCCAGCTGCTGAGAGATGGCTATTGGACATTCAACTGAGTCACCTTTCTGGGAACTGGCTTTAACCCAAGAGTACCCCTAACCCAAGGCTCTGCCCAGTCCCTCGGGGCAGAACACAACCAATCACTAGCATTTAAAAGCCTGAAACCAGCCTCAGTTCTGGACAGCTAAAGAAGAATCGTTTCATTTTCTTTATTCTTCACAAGTGTTGACCCTGAATGCACTCCTGAAGAAACTTCCCACGCACAAGTTTCCATCTCAGGCTTAGCTCCCTCTAGAAACTGATCCGTGTTGGCATCATTGAAACCATCCTCCTTCTCTACACCAAGCCAGGTGTGGTGGCGCACTCCCATAATCCCAGCACTCTGGGAGGCTGAGGCCGGAGGACTGCAAGTTCACACCTAGCCCAGGCAACTCAGTAATTTACCAAGAAGCTGTTTTATAATAGAAAATTAAATAAAAGGTGTTGGTATGTAACTTAGTGTGAAGACTCTGGGTTCAAGATTTTATCCCTATTACTGCAAAAAAAAAGATGTAATCAAAATAGTAAATAGAAAATGCAATTATATTTTAAATTTTGTATATGTAATTATATGTATGGAACAAAAATAGATATGACTTTAATATGTCATATTTTAAGTACATGATTCTTAAAAATTGTACCAACTCACCAAAACAAAAATGGTCACTTTAAATCTAATTTACTGGCTTAACAGGAAATTCTTCCTTTCTAAACAAGAACATTAAACAAAAGCATGAAAGTAGAACATAGAAAGGCAGGCGACATTTTTCAGCACATCATATGAAGCTTATAGGCCTTGTGATATAAATCTGTAATGTTGATCTATAGTCCACGTTCTAACCAGTATCTCATTGCAATAGAGTAATCCTAAAGATTTTCTTTTGTTTGAATTTTTAAAGAAAATAAAGTGACCATTTATATTGGTTAGTTCTCCCATTGCTGGGACACAATACTTGGCACTCACAATTTCAGGAAGGTGAAGTTTAATTTAAGTCACGTTTTAAAGGGATTCAGTCCATGGTTGACTGGCTCCCATACAGACACTTCATAGCAGAAGGGCATGGTAGAGCAAAACTGCTCAGTTCATAGCAGCCAGGAAACAGCAGGGGAGCAGCGCCAGACAGGAAAAGGGCAAGGACCAGATACTGCACCCCACATGACCCACCCAGACACACCCGCAAATATGCTCCACCAATCCCTTAGGCAACTTTCAAGTAAATCAAGATGACAAACTTAGCCATCACACTCTTCATAAAACATCCATCACTCTTTAAAACTTTTTAGTGCTGAATTTAAGGCTACAGTTCCAGTGGCCAAGATATGATGATGCTATTCAAACATTTCATTGAACTTCAAGAGCTCAAAGTATTCAAATAAACATATGAGAAGAGCATTATCTTTTTTTTTAATGAGACTATTGTAAGCCCAAATTGTTGTATTTAATCTAATTCAGTTCTTCTGAGAAACATTTCTATCACATCTACAAATCAGGCAAGGAAAGACATTTTGTAAACTAAAGGGTACAGCTTTAGGTTACTGATCTCACAACTGTTTGTTTGTAGGTAAAGTGATCATACTTGCTTAATTTTATTCATTCATAATTGCCATCGCACAGAGCTGAGACAGAGGCCAACTTCAGTTGACAGGCAATACTGCCTGAAGGGCTGCACGGAGAGGCCCTCAAAGGCCACACTCAGGATCAGTGGGAGTAAATGCGACAATTTCCAAATCTTGCACTCCTTTTCAGTAGGAATGATCATAATTCTTATTTTATGGATAAGATAAACAAGACCTAAAAACATGGTAATAAACTGAATTGTGCCTTCCCCCTCCTAAAATGGCCCTAATCCTTGGCACCACAGAATGTAACCCTGTTTAGAGATAAGATCTTTAAAGAGGTAATTAAGATTAAATGAGGCCACTGGGGCAGGCCCTAATTCAATCTGACTGGTGTCCTTATTAGAGGGGATTAAAACATACATGGGAGGGGACCGCATGAAGACACCAGAAGAAAACAACCATCTACAAACCAATGAGAGAGGCCCTCAAATGAAACCAACCCCAGTGACATCTTAATTTTTGATTTCCAACCCCCAGTATTGTCATATGAGATGTTGGTACATCTCAAATTAAGGGAATAAATTTCTGTTATTTAAGCCACCAAGTCCTTGTAGCTCTAAAAATCTAATACAAACAGAAAGTGCCTTTCTGAATGTCATGGTGCTGGTATGTGATTTACACCCTAGCAGTTTGGTTCGGGAGTACATGCAATTAACTGCTAAACTTGACTGTCCCACAAAAGAGATGGCCAGCCACATCCCTATAAATGGTAACGTGGTCAGCAGGGTCCTAACCTCTCTGATATGATGAAAGAGACTGGGCTGAGGGTCAGGAGGTCTACACTGCTCCTGAACCATCACTACCCAACAAATTGCCCTGATTAATTCCCATCACGTCGTTGGAGCTCACTTTCCCCAAATGTCTAAATGAGAATTTAGACCAGGTGCCTGCATGTTGCCGTATTGCTTCGTTCTCTGTGGCTCCATGATTCTATGAGAGCTGGTTGAAATTGATTGGTTGAGTGGAAAGCAAAAACCCATTTGCTGGGTTCCTGAGTTATCCTTGACTTGCCTTCAAATGATTATATATTCTGACAGTTCCAGGCATCCCTTTTCCCAATTATTTGATCACAACAGCTAAATTTATCAGGTTCCCTGTTGCTGACAATCCCTTCTGCAAATTGTAGTGTGGGCAAGTAGCCCTTTCTTTCGCAAGATCTATGAACCTAGACGCTGCCATTCCCCTGACTCAAGCAGTCTGGGCCTGCTGACAGCTAGAGCCCATCGATTCCAAAAGGCGCTCCATTAGATGAGCTGTCAAGCCAGCTGAAAAAAACCTGCATCTTTGGGTAACATTTTAATTTCATATTTCAACTGCACATCAGTCTTGGATTTTGTGTATACTAAAAATAGAGGCAACAAAGAATGCTAGTCAATCAAGCACACCAGGCAGAGAATAGTCTATTGATAATTTATGTGTTTCTGAATAAACAAATAACTGATGGGCTCCATTCATCTGTATGGTGACAAATGCCCCAAGGCCAACCACTTTCTGAATATTCAAGTTTGCCATCAGCTAGTAAATCAACTGAGAGAAGCTAATGTCAAGAGTCTTAAATATGTTTGCAAGAAATGAATGGCTAGATTCGATCACGTGAATTTGGCATTCTGATAACAGTCGCATATTAAATAGTTAAAATATGTGTGGGTATTGACATGAAAGGAAATGCCCTCAGGATTCGACAGTGGGGCCACAATTTAGAAAGGACATCCATTCACCTCTGCTTTCAACCCCCTTTCAGTGCTGCTACTTCCACCACTGAGATAAATGAATCCATGAACTAGGAAAAAGAAACTCATTGCCCAATAGTGATCTTGGGGAGCACGTACACTTAGACTCGGGGACTCTCTCACACTCTACAAGGCCACACTGCGAATCCCACTGACAGTTTTCTATCCATACACAGTAAGATAGGCCTTGAGCAAGATAATCGTCCATTAGACTGCAACCAGAACTGTGAAAAGTTATTTCTCCTGTTTAGCCCCTGCTCCACTCTGGTACTTCACTATAGCAGAGACAGAAAACAGTGCAGCAAGAATGCCACAGCTCGTTTTACTGAGTGCCTACTCAAACACTAGATATTAGGATAGGGGATGGGGATATAATAATGAAGTGATGTACAATTCCTGCCCACAGATAGTTTGTTTCTCAGCTACTTAGGAAGAAGAACATGTAAGCAAGCAATCAAAAAAGAATGTGAGGCATACTTTAGGTGGAGCGGATCCCTCTGGGCAGGAGTAGAGAAGCAGGGAACCTGCCCTGCTAAATCTTTCCAGAATGTGAAGAGGTCATTGACATCAGAAGTTGCCAAAATGCCCATGCATCTCATACGGCCAGAAGGCAGTGTGTGAGGGCGCTTTGGGAGAAGCCAAGGAGTGAGTGCAGAAAGAAGCAGGCCAAAAGGTTTTCTTTGGTCACTTTCTTGAAGCAGCAGGAGTCACTGGAAGATCAGCCCAGTTGCAATGCAGAGAAGGCACGGGAAGGGTGGAGAAGACGCTGGAAGGGGCTAGAGATATGCAACTCAGGGGCAGGAGGCAAGTAAAACACAATGCTCGCCCAGTCTGAGGTGCTGGCCAAAGGATAGGAGCTACAGTTTTGAAATAAATGAGGAAGATAGGACATGGTGACTGATAGGCTATGAAGCAAGAGGGAACGAGGAGGGATCTTCGGTGAGCCCAGGATTCTGGAACTGCCAGTGCCACCAGCTGTTCAGTGTTAGTTGTGCAGAGTATTAGGAACCTATGGGAACATCCAAAGCAGCTTTCTATACATATCCCTAGTGCATAGCCAGTATTCAATATAGGAAAGAACAGAGGGGAAGAGGGAAAGGGGAGGAGGAGGGAATGAGACTTATCAAATGGAAGTCCAAATTCTTTACCTGTGAGTTGTCTTTAAGAACTTAAATTTGTAAACATCAATGCCTAGCTGCGGTGTGGCTCAGTGGCAGAGCGCTTGCCCAGCATGCGTGAGGCCCTGAGCACCACACACACGCACGCACACATCTTAAACGAGGCTGCACAACTTCCTACATCCTTGGTTGTGCCACCAGGCAAACACATTGTTTAGAAAGAGAGCCGGAAGTTGGAGCGGAACAAGCTGCTTGTTTTATGGAAAAGTCAAACAGAAGGTAAATCAGAGTCTTAAGATAATGAGCTTTTTCCTAAGTACCAATATCATCTTAAGGAGCAAACTAAGTATGTAGAAAACTCTAAATATCATCAACTAAATGACATTTGAAAATATGCTTCTCAACATTTTCTCTACTATGAAAGGTACTACTAAATTTTCTGCTGCTATCAAATCAACACATTGCTATCCATCTAATTGACTGTAATTATAAATAAAAGAAACGTGGCCACCTCCATGAGAAAACTTCAAATTTTTATAATCTCTATAAGTCACTTTTTAAATATCTAATAAAAAAATCTCAATCACATTCCCAAGTGGACAAAATTACAGGCTTAAAACTAGTTCTTGGCAAGTTTTTTTTTAAATCATTGAAACTGAAACCTGATCATTTGTTCTGTTTTTAAAAATGGAAACGCTAGGACAGAGATGGTTACTTGTATTTATTCTCACTCCCTTTTCCTGTTCCAATGAAAATGTCACTACATGTTCTAGAACAACAAAACCGATGAGTCACACATCTGAATATAGTCAGGGAAATTCTCCTAGTCACAAGCTGCTGCTTAAGCATTAGACTTGAATGTCTTTAAAAATCCACAGGAACTCTAAGCTCCACAGCTTTTCATTTAATGCAGTTTTTGAAAAAGTTTACCTGCCTATTTATCTGTACTTATCTCGTTTTTAAAATACTGTCTGCTGAATCCAATCAACAGTTATGGAATTAATTAGTTAACTAATTAATAGCACATAGTAAAGGTAAAGATACAGATAGATCCTACCGTCCAATGAATTGAGGTTTAAAGAGAGTTAAAAAAAAAAAAAAAAAGAGAAGACCTGCATGTACCCAAAGAGACAGCATTCAGTAAGTCCCATTAAGTGTTGGACAAAAATGTTCCCACAGTTAGAAACACTTCCATGGAAGCGAAGAAATGCATACATTTTGGGGGAACTATTGTGTGGCAGGCACTGTTAGGCCCTAAACACACTACCTGTTGCATATGTTATTATCATCAGCAGCTAGGGAAACTGAGGCTCAGTGAAGCTAAGTCATTTGTCAAAAGTTCCTCTGGTGGGGTCAGAAGCATGTTTTACCAATCCATGCCCCTTTCACTTTAACCAAGGGTCCTGCTTAGAGCAGTAACTCATAGAGATATCCTGTCACTACCCAGCACAGAGTAGGTGCTCAATTAATGTGTGCTGATGGACTACGTCTGAATGAACAAAGAGCTAAGGACAAGGGTCACTATTGCCATGGATATTGATGTGACAGCAGGATAGATTTTTGACAAAAACTGTGGGTATCTCTCCCTTCCTAGGTATTTTACTCAGTCCATGTGAAAATACAATCAACATTTTCACCCTACTCTTCAATTCCTAAATTGCTTCAAATGTATAGGAAATTGTCAGGAACTCATCAGAATAGAAGCCATTATAGAAATCTAGCAGTTTATTATCATTTTTATTAGATTTCACTGATTCATTTAGATTTTGATAAAAGTCATGGACTCCAAAATTTCTATTCCAAATATACTACTGAATTCCATGTTGGTCATTTTGAAATTGAAAAATTCATAGGTCTTTTGACTTTATATCTCTTGAGAAGAAAGCAAAAGCCCATGCCAACGCATGTGTAGCGGTATGCACAACTGTGTGTGTGGGCAGGGGGGCTTTCACGTGGACACTCTCTATGTCAAAGCACTGAAAATCTGCAGGAGTTAAACCGACTTGCAGTTTTAAAGCAATGATAATAAGTGATTATTTTGATAGTGTGTTGGGAGACATGTGGCAATTTTGAGCATTAGATTTCAAAATCCATAATGTTCATTATATAAAAAGAGCAACTATTTATCCAGTGAACTTTATACCCATATTCTAGAATTTGAGCCCTTTATTTAGGTGTCCATAATACTGAATGTCTTATATAATAATTGGAAAAGTCAGACTCACAAGGAAATGAAGTTGTGCTTTGTGCCAGTGATGAAACCTCACAATCCCTGTATGAATGCTATAGATGGCCATGTATATTCTTTTTTTTAATTTTATTTGAGCGAAGAAAAACAAAACAAACAAAAACAACAACAACAACAAAAAAAAAAGACGACATATATAGTAAAAACAACAAGCAAAAGAGACAAGCAAACGACTAGAGTAAATACACAACATTGCAGGTTTACACAACCGGTAGATAGAAGCTTGACAATGGTTGCAATATTGCGCATCGTTATCTTTAAAATGG